>RXPK01002189.1:0-111196 GCA_004143645.1 Protaetia brevitarsis
GTGATGTTGCCAATTCATTTCTTGTGATCTAAATTGGATTAGAATTCCTAAAAATGGATCTATTTTTACTTAAATTTTCTGGTCAGATGTTTTCAAGGTCACCAAAATTTTCAGAGTAGCGTATTGAACTACTGAGATGTGTTCCAAATGCCCTAAATAGTTGAATCTTATTTTTCTTGGCTTTCTTCATAACACTACTATTAGTTTGTCTTTTTTTGTCTTTTTATTAATAAATTTTTGGTTTATTGCGTAATACTTTGATTGTTTTTATCAATCGTTTATTCCAGCATCTTGTTTTCTGTTTCTTCCAATGTTACTCTTAAATATTTAAATTTTCATTTTGCTCTATTTTAGTATATTTATTTCAATTTTAGTTTTCAACATTCTGATTTCTCGAGGATTTTATGCTTTTTCTTATGTTTATTGTCATGCCTCTTCTTCATGTTTCCTTTCCATATGTTCAAATTTTCTTTGTTTTTTCACTGTCTGTTATTATTACCACATCGTCTGCAAAGTTCCATTATGTAGCTATTTTCAATCTCTGCAAATTCTTTATCACACAAACACTTTATGAACTTTTTGTTTGTGTTTTCTGCAACATTCCCTATAGGTCTTCAGTGTTTTATTTTAATTATTTCTATTATTTTTTACTTTCCAAATGTCAAATAATTTTTACCTGGTGGATTATAAATAACATTACAATAATTATTATTGCTAGTAAATATTATAATAATCATTGTCTTCTATATGTTAGTACCTAGAAAAGTACGCAATATATAAAACAAACAGTAAATATTAAATATTAAAAGTTTATCTTCATCTGGTTCGCATTTTGCCTCACTTTGCCTATAGGGAATGTGCAGAAAAATATGAGAATATACAGTGTTTTTGGAAAAACAATAATAAGTTTCGTAACTTTAAGATTCTTTGACAAGTCAGTAATTTTTAAACACCCTGTATGATACGACGGAAACTTTTTGGTACATTTGGTACAACCTGGCCCGCTGGACTTAATTTTCGTTACGATTTGGCCCTGTCATAAAAAAGTTTGCCGACCCCTGCTATGGACCAATAACATTACTGAATGTTATTAGTAAAGTTATAGAGCGGTTGGTGCATGTGAGGATGTTTAAGTTCCTAGAAATGTATGATATCATGGATAAGGCGCAAAACCGGTTTCGTCCCGGCCGGTCGACGGAAACTGCGCTGTATGCGTTCTGTCACGAAATCCATACACGTTTGGACGAAGGGAAACGTAGCAGCTTTAATGTTTTGACTTAACTAAGCTTTTGCATGTTTGTAGATAAATTATTATGTAATTAATAAAACTGCATAGAATCGATTCTTATATGATGAGCAGAAGGGCCTACGTTAAGGTAGACAGTGAGTATTCGGACATGTTTGATGTGAATATGGGCGTGCCGCAGGGTTCCGTGCTCGGCCCATTAATTTTTGATCTTTTTATTAATGACTTGCCGAATTATATTTATTCTGGAAAGGTGATACTATATGCGGATGACACATCTATTCTGGTGACTGGTGATACTGCTGAGAAAATGGAGTTAAAACTCAATCTAGCCTCTCAGGAATTTATACAGTGGTGCAGGTGTAATAAACTGATGTGAATACCCAAAAAACAGTTTGCCTACAGCCACATTGTAGACGAAGGATCGAACACATAGATATTTCGATTGGGGACACCGAACTTGGTTTTTCTAGTTCAATTAAGTTGTTGGGTGTGCATGTCGATGCCAAAATGTCGTGGTCAACTCATCTGGACTATGTGTGTGCTAAATTAAGTAAAACATACTGGATCCTTCTTCAACTAAAAAAATGTCTCGCTATTGAGAGTTTACTGAATGTGTACTACGCTTTGGGTTACACTGTACTCAATTTCAATGTTATTGTTTGGGGAGCTGCTACAGGATCGGAAAGATTGTTGATCTTGCAAAAGCGTATATTACACTTGTTGTTTAACATTGAGCATAGACAGAGCTGCAGGAACACCTTTCGTACTAGTAAAGTCATGACATTTCCATCGATATACATGTTCCGATGTATGCTTTATGTTATAAATAACGAGACACTGGAGACTAATATCGACATACACCACTAAGATACCAGGCATGGACGATCACTGCGGCTAGAAAGTCACAGAGCTTCACTATACAAAAGAAATCCCTCATACGCGGGTAGATATTTTTATAACGCCCTACCAAATTATTTAAAAAAAAATATTCGATCCAATAAATTCAAGCAACGCCTCAAAACATTTTTGACAGATATGGCTTTCTACTCTGTTGGGGAGTTTTTAAATCCAAGATAAGAGTAACTTGTATACTGTTTTTTATCTTTTGTCTTTGTATGTTACTCGTCTTGAGTAGTATGTTTTTTTTGCAATTACTTGTATGTACATGTTATTTTTTGTACCGCTCTCGCTGTACGGTTTGTGTATTTTACTTTTGACATTATAATATGACGATTCATATAAACTGTAATGTGTCTACATGAATATACTTATTATTATTATTATTATTATTTTTTTTTATTATTATTATTATTATTATTATTGAAATATATTTGAGACAAAGAGATACATTGGTAAATCTTCCGCTCGAATGAGCTATCTCACAGCTTATCCAAGGAGAAAATTTACTTAATTTGAAATGTACCGACACCATAAACAACAATTAGCCTTTTTGTATGAATTTTATATTAAAAACGTCCCATAACACAAAACATGAGAAAGCCTTTCATTACCGAACTCAACATAGGATGGCTCAGAAATCTCACTAACCCTATTAATTAACCTCCTTGTATAAATGGTACACCTAATGGACCAACTCAGGTTGGTTTTGCATCAACTTCGCTTGATTTTCCCGTGGGAATGGCCTCCCTCCAAGGTTGATTTAGAAATCTCACTGAACCCCACCGACATTTTGGTAAAATTGACTCACTCCAACTGAACTAAGACTAGCAATTCCGGCAATCCCCATAATTTCCTTATAAAAATTCTCCACTCCAACTCAATCTAGGTTGAACTGGCCTTTTATCAAAGCCCCTTTCTACAGAAATGTATCGCCCAAATTTAGCTTAGATTGGCCAGGAAATATTCCACGTTAACATGTTATTTATAAATAATAAAATTTATTTTAGAAACCTCTACACCATGTTATAAAACAATAACTTGGATGCTAAGAAACACTTTTATATGCTCATCTCAGCAATCAGAAAGAATCAATAAGCTAGCTTAGAAATTTGACTAACTCTACTGACTTTCCTGTACAATTGGTCCACTTCAACTCAGCCAAGATTTGCAATTCCAATCATAGTGATTTTCCAATAAAAACCTTCCGCCCCAAATCGGCCTAAATTGGGATAATCATTCCATAAAACCCACTAATCTTCCTACAGAAATGCGCTGCCCAAACTCAGCTTAGGTTGGCAAGCAATTATTCCATTATTAACGCTTCCCTTAAAAAGCTATAAATTTTATGTTAGAAACCCCATGCAATTTTATCAAACAGTAACTCAAGCGGTGGGAAAGATCTTGACATCGTCACCCCAGCCTTGGTTGCTATAGATGTTCCCCTAACCTCACAGACATGATCTTCCTGGTTGAAGTGTC
Organism: Protaetia brevitarsis; assembly: GCA_004143645.1. Classification (NCBI taxonomy): domain Eukaryota; kingdom Metazoa; phylum Arthropoda; class Insecta; order Coleoptera; family Scarabaeidae; genus Protaetia; species Protaetia brevitarsis. The sequence continues at coordinate 3,629 of RXPK01002189.1, forward strand.
GTACTCCGCCTAGGATGATTTAGTGATCCAACCAAATCGGCTGGCTTACCTATTAAAATGACTCAATTCAACCTACGCTGTAGTAGTCATTCAACGTTAATAGTTCCTTCCTTAAATTCCTGATTCCATGTTTCATTAAACATGGGTCCTCACAAAGAAGCTCAAGAGTACAATACAAACAATGGAGCCGAAGTGTTTATGGGAATAACACGCAGAGATAAAATAAGAAATACAAATAGGAGGGATGAATCAGGTGCTTAAACCCATCCTGCTATATATGGGGGAGTAATAGCTCAATTGGAGGGACACATGTAAAGTCAGACGATATGGACCTTTCAGGCTGAAATCTGTGCCATTGGTTTTTTTTTGCTAGAGAAGTTTTGCATAAAAAGTTACAAACACACATCATAAAAAAAATTCAATAACAGTAGGCGGTGCTGAACGTACTATAAGCACATAAATGCAACTCGAAACTGAACAGGAATTTATTGTAAATACACTGAGCGTATTGGGAATGGCTAGCAACCTATGCTTAATCTGTGTACCTGAACACTTAGTCATTCTTGGCAATAAGGAAACAGACATCCTTGCAAAAAAGGATGCTGCAAAGTAGTTTCTGGGACCAGCATCTACGATAGCTGAATAGAAAATCAAATTCGGGGTGAATCACAAAGTGAAAGAAATACTAGAACAATACTGGTTTGGTGCGCGCGAAGGAGTGTATTTCACCTAGTCATGTCAATACCAAGAAATTACTTGGACTTGATCGTAAAACTGTCGAGGTAATTTTCTCTGTTTTACCAGGTCACTGTGAATTTAGAAAGTATTTGCACAGAAATGGGCTCTACGATGAAGAAACTGAAAGCCGACTGTGCTTAGAAGACGAGGAGATAGCTGAGAATATGTTCTGCCACTGCCTTGCCGTTACAAGAATTATGTGTAGAAACTTTAGGAACGGTTAGCCCTTCTCTAGAAGACCTAAAAGCAATCTCATTCAGCAAGATATGAAACTGCTTTAAAGGCCTAAACTTGTTCGATGAACTTTAAGATAACATCAACTTTGCAATAGACGTAGTCACAATAGACTGAATGCTATCTCCCATTAAACTCCAACTAAACTAATATCATGTGGAAATTAGACAGCACTCATAACTACACAAAGTGAAATACATTTGAATTGTCTTATGTCCCTACTTGGGCGCCAAAATCTTGTAATATTAATTAATTTGAAACCAACTTAATCAAAAACTGCTGCAACGTTAAAGGACCGGTTCAGATAACTTTAGTAATAACTAGAGACCGGATTATATGCAAAGAAAAACTGGAATATATGCGCATATATATGCATCGATTTTTGAGAAAATATGCATAAACCTCGGGCATATATGCAAAAAAATTACGACAGTATGCAAAATTTTTACATAAAATAAATAAGAGCAGAAATTTAAACATTAATTTTATTGCACCAAATTTTTTCACAAGATATTTCTAAAACAATTTATAATTAAATGTTTTTCAAAATTGTGTAAAAGAAAGTTTTCTCTTCTATCAGAATACATGTGTTTCGAAATAGAAAAGCTTCTTTCAACATTCACAGATGTAATTGGTGCATTTTTCACTTTGCAATACATTTTAAACTAAAATTAAAGTCGAAATCGTTTATTGTTTCACCTTCCAAAATTGATTCCTAATGTCTTCGGCTACACGATTGAACCCATGAGCTAAACAAGTAGTATGAATAATGTTACTATAAAAAAAAATAATTTTGCGCGGCTTTTGTCATGTATGGTGCAGCGTCGGACGACATTAGTAAAATTTTTTCACAAGGTATACTTCCAGGTAAAAAGAAATTTGATAAACCTTTGGTTATTGGGCAATTGTCACATTATTTGTTTTTTGAAGTTCTTTACAATAAATTAAATATGATTTACCTGCAATATCATTATGAAGAATTCCTATTAACAAATGGGCAATATAGCGGCCACACTTATCCGTACTTTCATCTACCATGATATAAATAAAATTATTCCCTACCAATTGTTGAATTTCTGCTATTGTTTGCTGGTAACAATATGTGAAATAATTCTTTCGTAAGGTACTTTCGTCAGGTGTATTATGTTTGCAATATTTTTGCATAAATGATTTCAAATTAACATTGTTTAATCTTGCTAATGGTATGTTAGACGAAATTAATGCATTACACAGATCCGTATTATATTCTTCTTGTTCTGAGTTACGTGAAGTTGATACACATTGACGTATAGATTGCTGCACACATGCGAATCGCTTTAGTTTTTCACATTTTCCAATATATGATGGAGTTTTAGCGTGTTGATCAATTAGGTATTTTCTCTCAGAAGACACCTACAACAACAATTGTCATTTTATGTCAAAAGTTAAAGAATTGAAAAAACCATTCTAAAGCTTTTAGTAAAATTAAACTTACCAGTTTACTGCAGGCTCGACAAAATATTTTGTCGCCATGCTTTACCAGTTCAGGATATGGCTTAATCCATAAAGAAATTTTTTGGCTGTACTCATTGTATGTACACCCAGTATTTAAAAACGTAGCACAATTACATGCTGTTTCGCTCAAAGACATTCAATGAATGAATAGTTTATTTGGGAATTAATAATAATAAAACGTATTTACCACATCCCTTCTGCTAGGTGAAATTAAACACGTGCAGTTCTTGGAAAAAAGTATTATAGAAACCAATGTAAAAGATTTATCGTTCTGAGAATTGTCGGTTGTCGATCTACATTCGGAATTACTAGGAATTTTTACTAATAGAAAGGATAAGAAAAAGCTTAAATATGCAATATATGCAATTTTTGTAAAAATATGCATAGAAATGCCTAAATATGCAATATATGCAATCACTAATTAACGCTAATTAAATATAATTAAATATATATAATTAATTATAATTAAAGATATGCAGAAAATAAAATATACGCACTTTGTATGTAATCCGGTCTCTAGTAATAACTGAATTTAAAAAATTCACGAAATAACAGAGATTTCAACCCCAGGTTTATCGTGCACGTAGTTTTAGCATAAGGCATTTGCTTACGTTGTTTCTTTTAAAATATTCAGTCAGAGTTTGCTGAAATTCTCCAGTAAACCTACAACGCGAGAAAATTAAATTAGAAAGAGCATCCCGTACACACAACCTTCGATTCGCGGAAATGTCTCAACATTGTTCCTCCTCTGTCAACCGTTATATTTATAACCACACATTAGTGCGCGCTTAGTATTCAAGCATTCGAGCACACGACAACTGTTCCCATTCATTTTGCAACATTCTAACTTCCGTACACACGCCGCCCTGGAAGCTGACGTTCACAAGCCGCGCTAGGATTCGCCTGTTCGCGTCTGCCGTTTGCACTCGTAACTAGTTTGACTTCTCCGGTAAAATACTCCGCTTCGAAGTAAATACCGGACGGGTTGCACGTTTTGCCAGACGTTTATTCCTCGAAGAGGGGACTTGAGACGACACGTCAGCGTCGTCCTATCAACTACGACTTGCAACATAGTACGTATGTATATGTACCTTGCCGTAGAACTTCGTTGGATTCTCGTTGAAAAGCAACGGGCTCCAACTACCTCTAAACTTGTGTATTAAACAACCTGTCGCCAGGTATAAAATATATATGCGAAAACTTCGTAATGTAAAAGACGTCGCGCAGGAACATAATTAGAGTTTTATCGTAGCAGGTACGGCTTGCAACTCTTGGTAGCTTACGTGGAATCTAGAAGGAACGGGTTTCATTTCAAACGTATTACGTAATGCCGTACCAACACAATTAAGGAAAACGTACGTATGAGAAAGAAATAACGAATACTCTTGTAAGACGTCTGCTTTCTTTTATTTTGTTCACATTATGGCAATTACATCATGCACTTTTTGAACGGAAATAGAAAGAAAAGAAGTAAAAACAAATCCATAGCAAGCGAACATTTATAGCGAAACCATATTTCTGACGTGACGGTCATAATTTACATGAAACCCTAGTTTCGTTCCCTTGCATTATGCATTAGTAAAAGAACACTGAAATAATGCACTGGCAAATATCAACTGTATAAATTGTGAAGCCCTTATGACAGTTATTGTGCTGCTCTAGTCTGAAGTTGGTAAGAGGCTTGCCAAATTTTATTATGGATTCATTGATAAAGGATATATCAAGAGATATAGAACTTGTCACACTGAAAAATGCAATACGATAGTATATGCTTTGAATTAATACATTACAGAGAATAATATCATAGAAAAATACATTTTACATTATTAGTTTGACCTGGGGCATGCAATCTCTTTTTTTATCCACAATGAAGCCGATAGTCGTCCAAGAAGTCGTCTTTATGGTGCGCGACAAAGATCCCGCAACTTTTTGGGCTGATCCAGAAATTTGTATTCCTAGAATTTGACTTTTGTGGATTCCGCTAAAGGATTAAATGTAAAAAAAAAAAAACCTACGCATGCGCATTTGTGTGGAGTTTCTACTTTTAATTGCTTTATTTATGGCAAGATTTCGTTTCAATCAACTGTTCGTTTTCTCCCTCCTCGCATTTCATTGGTGCGAGATTTACACATTTAACGGGGGCGCAGTTATCTATGTACCAACTAAAGCTATAAAGAGACGTTTATACCTCGCGTTTTATTCAGACCCGCAACCCTTCTGACAACACAATTTACTTACCGGCATAACGCTTCTGTGTGGTTTTGCTATTGAACATTTCTCTGATCGATCATTTTGGTTGGAATAATTTTGAAATATGAGATCAGCACTAAAGAAAAAACGTACTGCTGTAGTTTAGTTTACCCCGCGTTATCGCTGTGTGTATTTGAAGTTGCTTAGATTTTGTCGGTGATTTGTGCGTTTGCGTTGTTCGTATTGTTATACGGCTGCGTTGTAGCATTTTGTCAGACAGTTCCTTGGTTGACTTTAACGTGAGTAGATGTATTTTTAAATCATTGTTTGCCATTTTGTAATTTTGAGATTTTGAGATTTGATTTCTGTGAAAATTTTGTCCATCAAGGAATTCGCTTTATAATAATTGTTATTATATTGATGTGTGCACATTATAGATATAAGATCATTTATTATTTTTGTGCAGGAAGATATATTTTAGTTGTAATTCTCTCATTTTTCTATTTTACTGTTTCGTTTTATTTTATCAATCACTTCGGTTTGGGTGAGTAGAAGCTTTGTGCTTACATTTTTAGTTATTCAATTTTGTAATTTTCTTACAATTGTCCACGCTTAATTTAGTTTGTTTTATTTTAATTTGAAACCACGTGGATTGAATCTGTAAGATATTAAGATAATCTTCCTAAACACACTAAACGTTACTTTGTATAGGAAATAGCATTGTCCTATTGTAATTCAGAATCAAGTACAGTTTTTTATTTTTGGCCAGAACCTTCAGTTCACGATTTTTTTTCTGTCATTTTGTAATTAAACCCATTTTATAAAAATAAATTTTGATTGTTAATTATCTTGGTTGGGTTAAAAATTCTGTTCTTTTATTTTTAAATTTAACCTTTTCAATTTTTCGGGTATTTAAGAAAGTCAGGTTTCATTCACTCACAATTTATTTTTCGTGGTTAGATTCAAGTTTTAATTCGCGAAGGTAACTCTGAGGTTAATTGTTCTTTTGCGCCCTTTTAAAATTTTACCCGTTGAGCTAGCTAATTTAAATTTCTTTTTCATTTTTTAAAATTCATTTTGCATTTTTAAATTCAGTCAGTTCAAAGCAGTACGTTATACAGATATATTATTTTTTTATACCTGGAACCTGATTAGTCCTCTTCGCTCCGCACCCACATCATCGCCAAGATGGTGTGGGAATGCCCAGGGAATTAAGCGAGCTAGACAAACGGAACAGAATAACCCTCCTGTGGGTTCTGGGTCTCAGAGGAGTGGAAGGACACGAGATAAGGGATAATCTCGTAAAAAAAAAGGAGCTGAAATACATTTTCTAGGGCCTGAAGCCCTTTTGCGGGCTAAGTAGCAGTACAATACTGAAGAAACTGAAAACAGAAATGGAGCAGAGAAAATCAATTTTTTATGAGAATCTCTAGGGAATGAGGCAAAATAAAATTCTTTTGGGAACCAGAAGAGGTTTAAAGAATGCACCAACCAGAGTAAGAACAATGTTCGCATATTAGCTGGGATACTTCCAGGCCATTGTAAATTGAAGGGACATCTGAGTAAGCTTGAATTCGCAAAGGAATCTGACTGAAGATTTTGTGGGGAACAGGATGAAGCACCCATCCATTTCCTCTCAAATTGCGTAGCACTGTGCAACTCAAGGGCGTTGCACCTGGGAATATATGAAATCGAAGAGGAAGACTTACCTAACCTGGAGCCTTCTGATATCCTACACTTTCTGAAAGGAACAGGATTGGAAGGCCAGCTATGAAACAGCAAGGATTGGGAACACAATAGATCTCCTAGGTTGCAGTGTAACTTCATGCTCCCCACATACATACATACATAGGTGATAACGTATTGGGCATCCCTCACTATAAAGATTTCACGTTTGATTTTTTTTTTCAAATGACTACTATTTTGCCCGCATTCAGTTTAGTCAGCTTGGTAATATAGGCAAATACCTTTACACATGCAACTTACTTTTAAAATAGGAGTAATTGAATGGCCGAAAATTCAAATCCATGTAATCGTCTTAAAACGATTAACTATAAGCTAAACTTGACGAATTTAGCGTCACAGATTGAATATCAGGGGATCGCCAGATATAGAAGAAAACGTTAGAAATAAACTTTCTTCAATTACGTTTGTTTTTATAATAATTACAATTATAATTTTGTCCAGAAAATTACCGACCTATTACTTTAACATCATCCTTTTCAAAAATATTTGAATATTGCTTCTTAAATAGACTAGATGAGTTTTTAACTAAAAATAATGTACTATGTAACTGTCAACATGGTTTTAGAAACGGTTACTCAACGTCCACTGTTCTCATGTGTTTTTATAACTCTGTTATTACATCTTTGGAAACAGGGTCTTATCCTGTAGGCATGTTCCTAGATCTAAGTAAAGCCTTTGATTGTGTGAACCATGCTATTCTATTGGACAAGATATTCAATTATGGAATTAGGGGTAATGCCTTTGAATGGATTAAGTCCTTTTTACAAGATAGAAAGCAATATATGACTATCAATTTCAGAACTGAGAATACAGTAAGATGTTGTAATTCTTGCTACTTAAGGTCTAATATTGGAGTACGCCAGGGTTCGATTTTAGGCCCAGTGCTGTTTTCCTTATTTATCAACGATCTGCCACAACAATTTTGTGATATATTGATTACATTATATGCTGATGATATTACTTTAATGACTGCAGGTAATGACAACATAGAGTTGGAGAGCGTGTGTAACACTATGTTAGACACTGTTACCACATGGCTGAATAAAAACAAACTACTTGTAAATGAAAATAAGAGTACATATATAAGATTTCACCCTCATCAATATGATACTACTCCGGAATTTTATTTAAAATTAACATTAAATAATAACGAATTTACTTCATCTGACAGCAGCAACTGTCTGGGACTTTGGTTTTGACGAGTTACTGAACTGGAAGATTCATTGCGGAAGACTCTTGAATAATCTTAATTCATTGTGCTTTTTATTTCGAAATTTAAAACACACAATATCAGACCAGATGCTATTAAATATGTATCATGCCTATGTTTACAGCAGATTAAATTACGGTGTTATATTTTGGGGAAATTCCACCTTAGCATATGATCTGTTTGTATGCCAAAAGAAGTTTATCCGTTGTATTGCTGGATTAAAACCGACGGAATCATGCCGATCGATTTTTATATCATATAAACTGCTAATCTTACCGTGCATTTTCATTCATGCACTAGCATATTACATGCACAATAATAAAACAGAGGTTCAGGCAAATTGCGATCTGCATAATTATAATACTAGAAATAAAAATGACGGTCACTACTAAATCTAGATTGACGTTATTTCAACAGTCCCCTTCAGTATTGGGCGTAAAAATTTACAATAAGTTACCAAAATCTCTCAAGGAGCTCCATCCTCTGGTTTTTAAACGGCGGTTGCGTCAACTTTTAGTTTCTCATGGTTTTTACTCTTTACAAGAATATTTAAACCATAACTTTAATTAAATGGGTGTTTTTAGAGTTCATACTATTAATATTATTTTCTTTAATTAATTAAAATGTTTTGCTTTTCATTAATATATAATTTTTGTTTACTTTTTTGTTTGACATGTTTCTATACTTTGTAGTCTGCAGAAATAAATTCTTACTTACTTACTAATTAAAAGAGTTTATGTTAAACGCTTAAGGGCGTGTTGTAATTATATTCCTAATAAAATTTATATTATTATTCACCAAACAAATTGGTACTAACCAAATACATCTTCTTAATACTTAGATTTTGGGGTAATTTTAACTCTCAGCCCCACACAAATTGCCTACAAATAATCTAACCAAAGGTATGCCAAAAGTTATTGTGTATATTTAAACCTTGAATCTCTTAATAAATGTGGCCACAATAATATGTTAAACTCAAGCGAAACAACATTGTGCATCGCCACCGTCACCTAGATTACGAGAAATGTCGACCAAATCCTCCGGAGCAGCTTTATTTTTATACCACTTTATACGGCAAATGATCTCAATTCGCTCGCCTGCAAATTTGCCCTGTTGTTCTACCACGCGGCCAATATAAAGAACGACTGCGCAAAATGAAATCCTAAAGGTGACGTAGCGAACGAGGCGGAGAATACAAAGACCGCACTTCAAAGTCGGCAAAATAATTGGAGAAATACTTACGCCGCGCACAACACCGACATTATTTTCTCGGCTATACGTAGAGCCGAGCACTGCATTTTCTCATTTTGTTCCGCAGACGAAGCCCTACCTTAGCCGGAGTTAATTCGTCGCGAGACACCATCCGAACTAGCGTTACACGGGGAAAAGTGCATTTTGGTGAAAGAGCGCCGTCGAGCGACGCCGACGACAGCGTCTCCTCCTGTTACTCGTCGAAACCATCTGCGCGAACCGAGGTTTAACAAGCCAGCCAAATAATTGGAAAAGCCGGGGGAAATAAAACGATTCCGGGGCCGTGCGAAAACACGGAATCCAATAATCCGAGATTTAGGACGCTGCGAAATAACACGACGACGTTACCAATACCGCTTCTTTACAGAGAGAGGCGCTGTGGTTAGAAGACGTCGGTCGTTGTATTTTCCAGCCAGTGGATTCTTTCTCCTGTCCGTTCATCGCTTCGTTATACACCACCGTTTGTGTTGCCGATCACAGCACCAGAGCTGACTGGGGTTGCACCCGTGTTGTGTGCGATTTCCTTGTGAATGGCGCGCGGAAGTCAGCATGGATTTTTGTCACAGCTTGTATAGACGAATTGGCGCAATGTACGTCCTAAGTTTGTCAAACAAGAACTGAATGAAAACTGCAATTCTCGTCGCGAGAATGCTTTCAATGTTGAAGTCCAATGTGCGGAAGAATTCCCTTACAATCCTCAGTAACACTGACCAACAAATCTCAACTTTAAATTCTGTTGACTGGATTCATACCTCCAACCTAACTTACAATCCGGATTTCTGTGAAATCTACAGATTGGAAGAGTACCATGGTAGAAGTACTATTTTTACCAATTTTTTGCGGTTTAAGGATACAGCGCTCTTCAAAGTTTGCGCGATTTGCTCAAGCTTTGTAACATGATTTGCAGTAGATTACATCATCCCAAACATGACAACTTGTCTTCGCAAAAAGCTAATAATGGGGACGAAATCTTCCATACTTCCCATTTTTTTTTTTAATAATTCTTATTCTTATTTCCCAAAAACAAGATGCTCTCTCGTAGAAAACAATAGTGTATAACAAATTATGAAAATTAATAATAGCAATAATTAGAAAATATTAATAAATTAATACAACTGAACTAACCCTGTAAATGCATATATTTCTTCTCCGTCATCTAGAAATTCATCCCAAATCATTTCAAAATGTGGTTAACTGATATTTTCCTCCAAAATGCTGAACCAAACAATATACTCTTTATTGATTCTCGGAGTGGGCATTGTATTGTCGAACTTTAGAAATTATTTCCTAAAACCAGTGCTTCTAAAACTTCAGGTGCTGTGGAGCCACCAAGTTAATTACCTAGAAATTCATTTCGACAGGCGTTCTCATCTGGTCAAAGTAGAGCTCCGTGCTCAGACCCGTTTGCCACCACCAAGTTGCTACTTACAAGTACATTTTAAGGCCTGTCCTGGTTTGCACCGCTTCTGAATAGGACGCTACGACTAATCGTCTTCTTCTTGTTTAAGTTAGGGTGGGCACCTATAATCCAGGCACTTAAGCTGGGTGCTCATTGTACCGTCCCTATTAAATCTTTTACATCCTCTGAAGCAACTTGGTGTTCTCTATAAAGCCCAGTACCCTGCCGAGTGGGAACTTGAGAAACCTTAAGGGCTCCAATAGATCCTTCCCAAAATATTTCTGCCTGAGTACTTTCAATTCCTCACATATGCAGATTACATGTAAGCTCGTCTCCTCCTATAGTTCGCATCTTCTGCACCACGGTTCGCTTACTCGACCTGTGTTGTATGTATGATTTTTCAGGGGACAGTGTCCAGTTACCAGCCCAGTAATTGTTTTAGCTTCTTTCTTCCTACGTCTGAGTAGGTTATCAGAAAATCTAGCATGCCCATCCCCTATTAGCGCTTTAGTATGGAGTTTACCTTCAGTCGGCCTCCATTTCTTTGTACTTTCATTATCTAGCCAGGTCCAGATCTCCCTTTTTGCAGAGTCCATAGTAATCCCACATACGGGCTCTGGACCTATGCAGTGTCTTTTAGAGCCCTTTTTGGCTAGTTCGTCGACTATTTATATTGCCCTTGATATCCCAAATCAGAAACACCATGTAGTCTCGTGCCAGTGTATTGAGAGATTGTTTGCAGTCTCTAACTAGTTTTGAACTAGTTACAGGGTTCGAAACTGCCTTGATAGGCATATCGTAGGGGTACCCTGCTGTATTAGGAACGAGTGGGGTCATCGCGATCTGCAAATTTCGGCACTCCGACACTTCATTGAGTAAACCCTCACCGCTGCTTGGGCTCGCGTTCAATACAGCAAAAATACCCTGCTTTAGGCGGTCGTGAAACCTTAAGATCGTCCACTACCTTGCACTTGAGTCAGAAATCTACATGTTTCCTTAGACTAACATCTAACAAAAATGCGACGATCACCTTCAATACCTTTTATCCACGAGGTGTATTTTTTTAGTTTCGTGTTAGGAATTTAAGTGACGATCTCCACTGAAGAGTAACTTACCCCAAGTTACTTCCCAGTACCTACCCCAGTGGCTTGATGGTGTCGCTTTATCAGAGATGAAAGATTAGAGAACCTACGGTCCACACTCTGGTTGGAGAAAACTGAAATCTCCAAATATTGAAATCCGATGCCTTACAAATTTTTGTGATATACATACTTTATCCAATTTCTAGGCGTAAAAATAAATTTTACCATCTTTGACGTTCATTCACCATCATTACAGACGCCCTCCAGAACATAACAATCACCATCGTCTATAAAACGCCATCAGGTGGGGCTGATGGTATATTGTAGATGAAGCTTTTATTGTGTATACCAGTAAGTAGTACTGAAGACACATTGTCAATGTTCATAAGTTACAATAATACAAGAAATATAAAACTACTAAAACTACTACACATTTGACATTAAAGAAATAGATTCCTCAACGAAGTAGATGCAGTAACCAAGACGCAATAGGGAATGGTGGAGTGATTTTCAATCTGTTTAGTGACTCTTTATATTTTTCTTTTGCTCTTGCGTTGTTAAAGTTGATTGATTAACAAATATATAAGAAAGCTATTCCATGATATATATACTAACCAAAAGTGGAATAGGCAAACTCTGAAAGTGCGGATGACAGAATTCGTTATCTTTGATACCCACTAAACCTTTTATAATCTTTTTTTTCAATCAACAATCGCCAGAATACTACGCCATAGGTTATTGCCGGATAGATTTCAGTATATGCAATACAAAACATATTTAAAACTTATAATTTAATAACAAGAAGTGTTAATTTTTTTTGATAGTGAAACAATAAATAAAGCACCGGGTCAGGTCAGTAAGAAATCTATTTGCTTCAGTAGTTTTCTAGATTCCTGGTGACGATAATGGATGCATCATCGGCGTGAATCAATAGGAGGGTAGATTAACTAGAACAATATCGTTAATAAATTTTAAAAATAAAATCGGCCCTAATATTGAGGCCTGCGGAACTCCTATGCTAACAGAAAGAAAGCTAACGTGAAAAATAGTTTTTGGGCACACAGTATTAAAGGACCTTAAATTAGAGTTACAGATATTCCAATCAAGCGGATGGCAAAAGCCAGACCGCAAAGGCAGTGAAAAAGGTAAACTCAAGAAAAGTATCGTGGATTTAAAATGATCTGAAGAAGACTCTAAAATACCACAAATCTCAAACAAACTCAATAAATGCTTCAATTACAGTTGACGTAATAAACTAGCGTTATCTGGACGAAAATTAATCAAGAGCAAGTGGATCTGTTTGCGATGTACGATCGCTCCGAGTAGGAACATCAACTTCACGCAATTAACGAAGAAAATCTTCACTGGAAGAGTATTATAAATGACCTCTCACTGCCAAAACTCAATAACCTAGTTCAAAGCAAAAGTATCAATAACGAATCCCTAAAGGCACATCGATTTAACTACTGTTAAGTTCGAGAATGTTCTAAAGAAGCTAAGGGTACTAGCCCTGAATCCAAGTCAGCAGGAGCCAGTAAAGCCAAGATAAATAATCTGGAATATCGGTTGTAAACTGATTTACAATAGAACCTCCGAAGTACCCAGAAATACTTAAAGATACTAGCGTTAACCACTAACTTTGGGCGCAGACAATGTAGGCAATGGGACATGTCACAAACCAAGGAAAGACTAGGGGTCTTATATTTATAACAGAAGTAGACTTCAGTCCAAAGGGCAGGGACATGGGAGAATTAAATACAAAAAGCCATGAACAGTGTTTCCAGAGACTCTATGTCAGATGACTGCCACCCAGCAGAAAAAAAGAGGGTGATTTTACATGAAGCTCGAGATTGTACACTCAGAGGAGAGCTGATGACATCTGGTAGGCTGAAACTCGAGTTTATTCCTAGTGTTATTCCCCTTTCATTGCCTTTGCTAGTATGGTAATTCCTACAACAGGCCATGAGCGCCACCTAGTGGTATTTTATCGGTTTATTGTATTTAGTCATTATCTTAGATGTACCATCGCCTAGATAAAACGGAGACAAATTACGTCTCATTTAAAATTTATCGGCAAAACGCATCGGAACCGACTAGCGCACGCCACCTAGCGTGCTATTTGCATGTAAATAAAGCTTGTGCATCCTGCCACAGGGCAAGGACGGAACCTGCTAGCCGGAAACTCACGGCTCATTCCCCTCGAGACCGCTAAACTGAAATATATGTAAGCGATGCTATGTCGCCCTTATACTAGTACTTAACTGCAAAGGAATAATACGAAATGAGTGTGTACTGCATGGGAAAATACGTGAGCAAATAGCCTGGCGTGGCCTTCCAAGGCGACAAGTTCCGGACTGCATACATCATTGTGTCGACCGACTTACAGTAGAGTTGGAAAAGAAAATGATAGGAAAACCTTTTTTAAAAAACAGAAAAGAAGGATTCTTGCATTCAAACTGTAGATTAATTCCACGAGATTACATTATCAACTTCTACTTTTACTTGAGTGCAGTATTGTTAAATTACAACGATATTTTTTGTTGCATTATTAAAGTTTTTCGCGTTTCAGAGAAATGTTGTGGAATTCGATGTCGTGTAACCTTTGCGGGTTGATTTATGTACTTTTTTTTGTTCTGTAGTAATTATAAAATAGCGTGTACATTAATGTAAGCTGGCACGTATTCATTAAGCCATAATGATGGAATGACTCTTTAAATACCTGGAAAAAAAAAGCTGAATTTTAATAGAATATAGAAAATTATAAATTAAGTATCATAGGAAACATCGTTTAAAGATTTATTATTAAAAAGATTTGATTAACTAGCAATTGTTTGGAATTGTCAGAAGTTTCCTAAGTTTGCAAAGATTGCAAGTTTTTACAGTGAGAAAATAACAAATTAATGTATTTTTGCTTTTAACTGTAATAATTAGGAGTAATTTTCCCAAGAAAAAATTTTCTCACGCAGGATTCGAACCTACCCTTAATATTAAGTTACGAATTATCACTACCTATGCAAGAACCTTCTTACTGTTTATAATTATAATAATATATTATTATTATATAATAATATAATAATAATATATGGAGAAATGGAAATAGAACAGCCAAGCTTCATCAGTTTTGGTCTACCTATTTATCAATTCTTTTCATATATACATATTTTCGTTATTACTAAAATTATTTATGGTTTAGGAAAGACATTGAAAACGTTCATAAAAAGAATTAATAGATAGACACATCGAAACTGCTAGGTGTGGTAGTTGTATTTCTACTTCTTCATATATATATATAGCTAAGTTTTATACATGCATATTTTTTATTTTTGGATAATTCTGGAACGACCTTGATTCCTTTTATTGTTTAAACAAGGTTGAATACGATTCAGTAAATTTTAAATTATGACCATCCTAACTGTTAAGAATTGTAAGTTTTTTTCTATTTTTATTAACTTTTTATTTTGACTCTCATAAATTTCAAAAATATCTTTAACTCTATAATTTAATAATTTAATTTAGTATCTTTATGCAGTTGAGATTGCTAAAATAATGTTCATTTATACTTTTTATTTTAACAATGCTTATTATTATCCTTATATATGTATGAGTTCTACATGCCATGCAAGCCTTTGGCTTTATTTACAATTTGCTTCCAAAGAGATCTATTTCTCGCCCTTTCTTTCCACTGCATCACCTCTAATCCGACCAAATCCTCTTCAATCTTCTGCACCCACCTCCTCTTCGATCTCCCTCTCTTTCATTTTCTTCCACCTATTCCCCCCTGCTCACAATCTGCTTCGTCAGCCTACCTTCCGGTATCGCTCTCCAAAAACCGTATCCAGTTCCTCATTGGTTTTTTTTCTTCACTGATGCTCTTCTCTCACTCCCCCATAAATTCTTCTTAGTATTCTCCGCCCCCATACCTCCAACATTTTTACGTTACTCTTAGTTAGGGTCCAGGTCTCTGCAACATATGTTGCAGTTAGCCTCATCACTGTTTTGATGCCATTATTTTGGCCTTTCTGGATATATTTTTACTTTTCAGGAAACTCTTTACGCTTTTGTATCCCTTTGCTATCCTAGCCTTAATCTCCACTTCCATTACGTGGAGATCTGTAATGATGGAACCGAAATAAGAAAAGTGTTCGACTTTTTCGAAAAAGAATATTTCCTCGTCTACCTTTACTTGTATCCCTTCACAGTGTATTTCGTTATTTTTAAATTTCATTTCCATGTACTTTGTTTTGTTCTTAATTACTAGGAGCGCCAAGTTGAGTTACTTTTTTTATTTCCCCTCAGTTTACGAATCATTATTGTTACATCATCGACGAATGCTAGGGATTGATGTTTTTTTATAGTATATTTCCTGTTTGATGTACATATATGTTCTCCTCAATATCTCCTCCAAAACCAAGTTAAATAAGCAAGTAAACAGCGAGTCTCCCTGTTTGAGGCCCGATTTTGCGCTCAAGGGATTCGAATATTTGCCATTTACTTTAACCAAGCTATTCGTGTTTTCTAAGGTCATTTTTGTTAAGGCGATCAATTTTAGGTTAACTCCTAGCTCTCTCATTGCTTGTAGTAGTTCTTCTCTATCCATGGAATCATAAGCTTGTTTAAAGTCTATAAATAACTTTGCACATGCCTACTCCCTGCCTGTAATGACTTTCTTGCAGTTGTTTTGTCATTATTTGGTCTTTCGTTGGCCTATAACTCCTAAAGCCACATTGGTACTCCCCCACTATGTTTTCAGAAGCATCCCTCAGCGTGTTTTTAATTGCTGTCGCTAGTATTCTGATTATTACCTTTATAATTGTACGTTTTTGTTTCTAATCATTTTCTTAGTTCAACTCATAATGTCCTGTTGACGTCAAACCGGTCGCCTGAATATTATTAAAAAATCTGTGAGAAATTAGATCACTTATACTTTTTGTATCGTTCCTTACATAGATCATACTTTACCCCTTAAAATAACGATCGTATTTTCTTAACTTTATAAATCCTGAACTAAGATTTTTATATGTTAACCATCATGATTTTCAAAGAAAGTGAATCATTTTGAAAATTTACATAACTCCATAACTTTTCGCTTTAAGCAACTTTATCCACTTTTTTGTAACACACCAGCATGCTCTGAACGGAAACAGTACTTTATTCGCAATCATGATAGCAATACGACTATTTTTAACCTGCATGAGGTTGGAAGATACGTCATTACCGGATGAAGTGTTTTTCTTGGCTTGATAGTAATTACTTCCATCTCTTGGGTGGAAAAGTAACGCTTCCGTCAATAACCAAAAATATCAAATGTCAGTTCAAAGTTTTAAGTATACGTATAGTAGTTAGCAATTTTAATTCGACATGATTTTGCATGATTTTTGACAATTTTTGATATTATACCGTGGCCTAAGAGATCAGTTGTGTTCCCTGTTCTTACTGTTTTATAGCTGGTTTCCAATTCCATTCCTTCCAGAAAGATGCCCCTCTTCAAATTTACATGCTCGCAGGTGCAACGCCCTTAAGTTGCATAGTGCTATGCAATTTGAGAGGAAACAGATGGGTATTAACCTGTTGCCCATAAAAATCGTCCTTCATGTTCCTCTGCTAATCAAAGTTTACTCAGATGTCCTTATATTTAGTTTGCAATGGCCCGAAAGTACTCCTGGTAATATGCGAATTTTGTTTTTACTCAGGTTGATGCATTCTGTAAATCTCTTCTGGTTATAGTTCCTCAGAAGAGTTTTGCTTTGCCTTAGTCTCTGGAGATTCTCCCAATAATTAGATTTTCTCTGCTCCATTTCGCTTTTCAATTTCTTCAGTATTGTACTACTAGTTATCTCGCAAAGTTATCAGGCTCTACGAATGGTATTCCAACCCCTTTCTTCCACGATTATTTCTTATTCCGTTTCTTTTCACTCCAGTGTGACCCGGAATCCACAGGAAAGTTACTCTATTCCATTTACCCAGCTCGTTTAATTTCCTTAGGCATTCTCAAACCATCTTGGAACTGATTACATGTAAGCTCAGCGCCTTAATGGCTGTTTGACTATCAGACATAATCATGATCTCTTGCTTTAGGTTATTCCTGTTATTATTAAACTTGACTTGACATATATAATCAAAGCAACTATTCGACAAGTCATATCAATAATATCAAAAGAGTTAATTAAACATTGCAGAACTATGCTATTTCAATTTTAAACATATTTAACATGATTACGAATAAAATAGTACACTATCTTCAGTAGAAATAGTAGCAGCCTCCACTGCACTGTAACGAAATATTTTCCTTCGCTTGTAACATACGATCACCTATTTTTGGAAAGAATGGATGTCATTAAAATAGTTAGTATGGTTATGGAAAAAGTCGTACTGTCTTAACCATTTTTCATCCATTCTGAACAATATTTCCTAGTAACATTTTTACATACTGTGAACGGAAAGGATATATTGTCTGAAACGGAAACAATTGCTGCGCAGCCGTAACGGCCTACTGGATTAAAAAAGAAAACAAAAGCAAACTCCACAAAAAATATGTACTTTACATAGAAAACAATTTTATTAACCTAATTATGCCAGCACCTTATTTTTGTAAGTATTGAAGGGATAAATATCTTATGATACACTTACATTTTGAGTACTCTTTATCAACTGGAAATGTGACCAGAAAAAAGGAATAATAGACATTATTATAGGCAATAAACGTAAATGATCCCAAACTACGGATATTAAAGCATTAATAATTTCCTTATTCGCTTATAGGAGATGCAATATCATCATCATTATGGTAATGAATTCCTGTATATGTAAGTATGCATGTTTAAGTGTAGTTAAGTTAAGGAAAAACATCATTACATGCCCAGGAGACTAAATTACTTCTGATGGGGGAATCTTTTATACACTTCTAAAGAGCTTTATACTAAAGGCGCTTCAATTCGTCCTGAAGGATATTACCCAAAATGGTAGATATAAATATGAAGTTTGAACGGCAGAGAGAGACAGAAGAACGAGAAAAAGGGGATCTCACCAGCGAGGCGAGGCGGAAAAAAGAACAATTCGACTCACACATTCATCTAACCGACCATAATAACTCCGGAGACCAGAAAGTGGAGATATGGAAACGCATAGCGCAGCAGAAAGAAGAAATTCAGGCAAAAACTTCTGAGAGGGGACCCCACGAGGATTCCTCCTAACCCGCCAACGCAACCCCAGGCTATATTATGGCGCATCTTACGTTTGGTGTTACTCCGAAAGGAAGAACCTCAATAAATACGTAACCCGAAGAAACGATTTCTCAAACTGGGAGCTGGGATTAAGGACATAGTGGCGGGTTGCAGTGCGTCTAGTTATATTCGCCGCCACTGGCGTAAAAAAAAAAAACGAAAGTTAGTGCGTGCCGGAGAGCGTAAAATATCCAATCTCTGTGTTAGTGGTTTACGATGCGTCTGAGGTGATGTAAAAGAAATACGCAATGTTCCTTTTTCCTGTTCTGTCGTGAAGGGGATGACAGTATTACTCGCAAATAAAATGTATAGTCGTAAAAAATACGTTTCTCTTAACGAATATGATGTTGTTCCCATAGTGGTATGGTTGCCTTTTTGTTCAAAATAAATATCAGGTACGACTATAGTCATGTCCTTTACAAGATGGAAAAGAGAATCTATGCCAATATTTATTTCCACGGAGATAGGATATTTAGGGGAAAATATTGTATATTGAGTCAAGTTTCTTACTCACAAATTCATTTCTGCTAAAAAAGTTTCCATGGCAACATAAAAATGCGAATATCCTTTGTCAAATGTGTCTGATAAGAGGTTGTTAATGGCCAACGCTTTATTTTAATCTCAAGTTGTACCCCCATCTAGCCGTATATCACTGTAATTCTTGAAAAAGTGTCTATCTGAAAATGTGAAAAGATACAGAGTGATCCATTAATCATATAGCAACGGATGCCGCAAAGAAAATCTTAAGAAGAACGGAGGAAGCCTTACTACGAGAACGAGTGCATCAAGTGTATACGGAGCTACATCTGATTTCCAAGATGATCATGGAGCTACATTTGACATTAGCCAACAAAGTGTCAAAAGAAGATTGGGACCTTATCGACCGCATAACCTGGGAAGCAGCAGAAACTGAGTTCGAGAAATCCAGAACAACACAAGTGAAGAAGTTTGCAAGGATGGAAGAAAAGAAGATCAAGGAGCAACCTGGTACACTGAAGAACGTTGTGATTAATTTATCAACGAAGCTACTATCTGCAGACGAAACAAAAGTACTTGCCTTAGGGATGAACTACGTCATTGCACCCAAACGAATACCAACAGAAGAAATCATCACGGAGGTAGAAGCAGCTATCAAAGGAATTCCGAACATCGAAGCAGAAGAAGTGCGACAAGAAGTAATCAGAGCATTGAAGAAAGCAAAGCCACCGAAACGCAACCTATCCAGGGAAGAAGAGGCAGCACTTACAAATTTGAAAGCTGAAGAAGACATCGTTATCCTCAAAGCAGACAAAGGGAATGCAACGGTACTACTAAATAAAGAATATTACCGGAAAAAGATGAATGAACTACTCGACGAGAACACCTACAAGAAAATAAGAAAAGATCCAACGGAGAAGATCACAAAAACAGTAAGGGAGAGCATAAAGATTTCATCCATACCTAAAGAGATGCAGAACAGATTGCTACCAAGAGCCGCTAGACCACCCAGGCTGTATGGAATACCAAAAATACATAAAGAAGGAGTGCCATTAACACCGATTGTAAGCAACATTGGATCACCAACCTACGATTTGTTTCTGAAATATTTAGCTAACTTACTAAAGCCATATACCGGACAAACTGCAACGTATGTGAAGAATTCGAAACATTTCGTGGATATTCTGCCTACGCTAAAGACTGAACCTACAGACATTTTAGTAAGTTTCGACATTATATCGCTATTCACTAACATACCCACGGAGGACGCACTGGCCTTACTTCCAAAACTTGGACTACAAGAAGACATCATTGAATTAGTGAAACTGTGCTTATCCACGACATACTTTCTGTATGAAGGAAAATACTACGAGCAGAAGAACGGAACAGCAATGAGAAGCCCTTTATCACCAGTAATAGCCAACTTGTTTATGGAAGCATTTGAAGAAGAAGCCCTAAGTTCCAGCGATATGAAACCCAAGTGTTGGCTGCGATATGTCGACGATACTTCTGTAATATGGCAACACGAAGAAGAAAAACTACAACAGTTCTTAGAACACATAAACTCACAGCACCCAGCCATCAAGTTTACCATGGAGAAAGAACAAAATGGAAATCTCCCTTTCCTGGATGTTATGGTTAGGAAAACAAAAGAGGGAATGCTACTGCACGCAGTATTTAGAAAAAGACGCACACCGATAGATATCTGCATGCAAGATCTCACCATCGTCCGATGCAGAAGAAGACATTAATACAAACATTGCTATCCAGATCTGAAACCATCAGTGACGAACAACTTCTTACCAGTGAAAAAATACATTTGGAGAAAGCACTAAAGAAGAATGGTTACACTGACATCGACATAAGGAGAGCCACTAAGAAGAAGACGACACTGGAGACAACTACAGAACCACGAAGAGGGATGGCGTGTTTACCTTACATAGCAGGAGTCACCGAAAAAGTATGCCGAATTTTGAAGAAACGAAACGTACAAGTACGCTTCGGGACTGCAACGTCGATCCAGCAGTATCTACCGACCGCAAAGGTTAAGATACCCAGGGGGCGCACAGAAGGTATCTACAAGATAACATGCCAATGCGGACAGTGCTACGTCGGACAAACAGGAAGAGCCATCGACATAAGAATAAAAGAACACGAGAGGGACGCAAGATTAAGAAGGACCGAGCAATCAGGGGTGGCAGAACACATGCACGACACCGAACACAAAATGGATTTCAAGAATGTAAAAGTAATAACTACCACCAAGAACTACGGAAAAAGACTCATCAGGGAAGCCATAGAAATAGAGAAGAATAAAACCGTTAACAGAGAAGAAGGGTACCACCTTAGCAACACCTGGAAGAGCCTACTACGAACCGTCACAATCAATGGAGCAAAAACTACACGGTTGGATGCACCAGGCGTATTATAGGAGAATGTCGGACCATGGAGAATCAGTTCAGTTATCCTGAAGAAGCTGTCCGTATGAACAGCGAAACGTCGAGCGAAAGTTTTGACACACGGCGAAACCCGCAAAAAGCTGTTAGTTATAGTTAATGATTCACACTGTGAATGTAAGTTTTTCATAAATAAAGGTATGCTTTTCTGATTTTTATTTCGGCACGTTTGCTCCAGCTCAGCTATTTGTCAAACATAAAAACTAGTCCAAGAAATTGAAGAAAAAGCCATACAATTGTGATGGGCGAAATTGTTTTGCTTTTCTCTTATTAGACATTGACACCATCTCTAACTTTATAAACAGACCACGTTGTTTACACGATTTTTCGATAAACCTCGGACCAGCTGCATCATAGGTTCCTTCAATAAGGCGATGATATCATTCTCTTATTGCATTGTGTAGAAACGAAATGAAGCAAATGAGAAGATATACCAAAGAAATATAATTTGTGTGTACATATTTGAGAAAAAGTTTCAACGGCTGACATCTGTTACACTAAAATCCAGTAATTAGGTGTCGTAATTTTATCTTGCCACCATTTTACAGCCCAATATACGTTGGCGATAATATTTAATTTATACCTCTACTTAAAAACGTATATCCGTCGTAAAAAACGGCGGATTAGAGATTAACTTATTATAGCAGCGCAATTACCGAAATTGCAGCAGCTACCTGGACGCTTTACGGTCATTTTACGGCAGAATCGCCTGACGCCAAACAGATATTATCTGAAGCACTTTCGGATCTCTGAATTGTAAAATTTTATCGGGTCCGATGGTACTTTTAACAAAAGGCAAATAAAATCTGCAATCGATAAAATTTCATGCCAGCATTAATATCTAATCTCATTGTGAAAATATTAAGACATCAAGAGTGAAATGTTCAATGAGGAGCGTTGAGATCTCTTGTATTTTGGTCTTCTGTTCGTTCTCAACCAATTTCCAAACAAGCTAATGGGTGTTCTTGATGATCATTTGAGGATTATTCCAATCAAAATATATTATTTAACAATCCTCGATTGTCTTGGTCCAACAAGCTAGAAATTGGCATTTAGAATGGATTGATGAATACTGATACACATCATTTATATGCAGATTATAGTAAACGAAAGTACGTGCCAAAAAAATTGCAACATCTTCTAAGAGATCAGTCACAAATCTGAAACCAACAAAACAACTGACTGCATGTAAAAGTCACTGATAATAATCTTCTGTCAGAATTTCATGCACGAAGAGGATGTGGAAATTAGATCAAGCATGTGTGGGATATGATGGGTCACTACATGAGGTTTTACGTCACAAGCAGCGAACACCTTGTAGGAAATTTTGTCGTCATCTGCAGCAAACCTGGGATAAGATCTCTCAAGATGCCATTCATCTTCTCATTCAGAGCATGAGTTATACAGTGCATAAACAATCGTGGGGACATTTTATTGCTAATTTTTTGCTGATTGTTGGCATTTTTTCTTCCAATGAAGGAGCTTAATTACAAAGCTGAAAACCTTTGGGTAAGTTTCAGTTAGTGAATTATAACTACTAGCTTTCAGTAGTAAATCACAACATTACTACTAGAAAGTAGTAGTTATAATTCACTAACTGAAACTTCCCCAAAGTTCCAGCTTTGTAACTAAGCTCCTTCAAGGTGTTTTAACTTTTTTGGCACACACTTTATATTTGTTTTATGAACCATCTGAACTCAAAAATGGTTAAATAAGGACTCTAAAAATGTTCTAAATAGTGTTAAAAACACCATTTGCTTTGACCCCCATAAAAACTGAGGTAATGGTTTTGGGGGCCAAAACGAGCGCATAGTGCTGTTCATTCAGCTTTGGATATTTCTCTGAAAAAACACTGGAATTGTGCCTTGGGTGTATGTAGGATTTGGACTTGCACATGGATTCATTGCTCGGATTCCACCAAAACGCC
The DNA here is from genome assembly GCA_004143645.1 of Protaetia brevitarsis. Lineage (NCBI taxonomy): Eukaryota > Metazoa > Arthropoda > Insecta > Coleoptera > Scarabaeidae > Protaetia > Protaetia brevitarsis. Next base: position 27,053 of record RXPK01002189.1, read on the forward strand.
AATTATATAAGTTATTGCACTTACCTCAATGTACGTATACAGGTTGCCCCACAATCAACTGGCCAAACTTAAAGATATCTGACATAATTCTGAAGAAAATATCTTACTGAATATTGGTCCACTGGTTACTGGGAAAATCTCCAGGGAATGAGGCAAAGTAAAATTCTTCTGGGAACTTATAACCAGAAGAGGTTCACAGAATGCATCAACCTAAGTAAGAACAAGGTTCGCATATTAACAAGAATACTTTCAGGCCATTGTAGACTGAAAGGTCACCTGAGTAAGCTTGGATTGGAAAAGGAATCTGAATGTAGATTTTGTGGGGAACAGGATGAAACACCCATCCACCTCCTCTCAAACTGCGTAGCACTGAGCAACTCGAGGGCGTTGCACCTGGGAACCTGTGAAATCGAAGAGGGAGACTGGGGTCCTCTGACATCCTACACTTTCTGAAAGGAATAGGATTGGAGAGCCAGCTGTAAAGCAGCAAGAATATAGGGACACAATAGATAGTGTATCATCACCCTTCTATTTACATACATTACATTACATACATATCGGTCCACAAATGCTTCGTTTCGGATATACAGGTGGCATTGATAAGTATACTATTGCTATTTTGGAAAGTATAGGAGATACAGAGTCAGTTAAATCAGTAAAAAGTTGGGTATTTTCGAGACTGATAAAATGCATTGGAAAAAATGGCAGTTGCCGAAGGGTTCCAGGGATACACGAAAATAACTGCCAAATTTATATTTTTGTGTTTTTGACATAGGGCATTGAGTTTTGAAAATATGACAAAAAAATGTATTAACAATTTTTATTGTAAAATAACTTGGCTATAAGTTTCTGTAATCAGATTTGTAATACAACGTTTTACCTCTGAAGAACCATTCCTTCCTTTTTCAAATCCGATCCTGTATGTTCTTTACGCATTTGCTATATATTTCTACACTAAATAAGATGTCAACAATATTTTTTTTTTTTTACTACTTGTACAACAATTGGTAGTACCATCCTGGATAAAAGCAACGCTTCAAAGGTTTTTATTTTTTACCAAGAATTGGATCATTCTGCCCAAAGTGTGCCGTCATGGTGTCAAGAACAATATTCAGGAATCGTAAAACTTCTTTTGGCAAGTGTAGGAATGTAGAATGAGGAAGGAATACAATGTAACCGCTGAAGTGATTACGAATATATGGAGTCTAACAATAATTTTTCATCATAAAAATGCTATAACGATGTTAATGCATGCATTGTTAAAATAAAAAAATATATAATTTTTCTTACAATATTTTGTAATACTATGTAACAGCAAAATTATATTATAGTCGGCACAAAAAAAAATTGTAAAATTATATATTTCAAATCAACACGATTTTTCCTTAAACATTTATGATATATTTCACATACATTAAGTGGTTTATTACTATAACAACATCGAAATTTTAAAATTAACAATATTATATTGTGCGTATTACTATAATATTCTCTTCAGCTTTAAAGGAACAAATATAAAAGTAACAAAACATGTAAAAAACATTACATACGAAGTTATTGTTTTATAATTTTAAATAATGGATTTAAAAATAGCGAGATCACTGCCTTTGAGATATTACTAGTTGCCCGGTGACTTGGTAATTGATAGGGAAGATCAGTTTCGGATTTTAAGAGGTATTTGTCTGATAAATTTACCAGATTAATATTTGATACGTGTGTCTATCCTGCTATTTATACCAAATACGCTATGTTGTTAGAGTGAAATAGGAGAAGCGCCATCTCAAAACAACAATTTCGTAATGCATATATTTAACATATATAATTGCCATATGAATGCAGTACTTTGGAACACTTATATGTACATTACATCAACAGAGATTAATGGTAACAAAGTTTAAGAGTGGCAACACAGATTATTTTATATTGTAAGTAAACTTACATATATCTTTGTAATTTTTTACATTTATATATTAGGCTAATGTTACAACCCAATCTCATAATATTTAACAAATAATTTGTAATATTAACGATATTTTCTATCATCTTGTTTACAATAAAGATAATACCAGATAGCAAGGACTGCGTGACTGGCAATCCAGCAAGAGCGAACTGGTATATAGACGGTTCTGAAAAGGACTACGGCGTCAGAGCTGGAATATACACAAAGAAGCCTAAAAAGGTTCTTTTGGTAAGTTTCCGAAAAGATACGACAGTGTTTTAAGCTGAAGTTGCTGCATTTCACCATTATGTCAGAGAAGTAGAAATATGGACTGAGTTAAGTAAAAGCGTCGCTCGTTCTTTGACAGTCAGTTCGCACTTAAAGTGATTAATTCCATAAGTGTGAACTCTAAGCTAATTTAGGACTGCGCAAGCGCCCTAAATGGAGTTGGGGAAATTAATATTGGCCTGACTTCCTAGCCACTCGGAAGTGAGGGGAAATGAGGTGGCAGGCGATTTGGCCAGGCGCGATTCGTCAACGCCATTCGCTGAAGCTGACGCTATCAAATCGCAAATTAAAAAAAAATTATCAGTAAATGAATCCATAATCAGTCCAGAGAGTGGTAGCAAAAATCACCGGGACAGAGACAGGCAAAAGAGTAATTTAATGAGTAAAGATAATAAGACTGCCTAAACAATAGTAGGTCTGCTAATTTGTTACTATAGACCAAATAGGCATATGTACAACATGGGTCTGGTACATGGAAAAAAAATTGTTGTCAAAAAACCAACAATTGTAGAACAGTCAACTACAATTTGTCGTGGGAATACAACGACTACAACTTATCTAAATTTCTACGACACAATTGTAGTTAACGGATTATATTTCTATTAAATCCAATATTGTTGTAAAAATTACTGGAAAATCTATTCCAAGCGTTGACACAATAGTGTGTACATTTTAGTTACAGATATTGTACGAAAAATCACCTTATTAAGAAGTAAAATTTAATATAAATTTTCTTACTATTTACTACACTTCTGTGCGAAAACATACAACAGTATTGTTTCAGATAACACTACAATTTTGTAATAAAGAGTACTAGGTGTTGTATCAATAATAACGCATTTAAATGCAAAATCTTATTCATATTAGAATAAATAATATTGTATTAAATATAAAGTGTGATAAACATATGACATGTATATAAAATTTTTTATACAATTATGTGCGAAAAAAAAAAACAAAAAACTTCAACAATACACCATTTAGCAATCAGCAAATCAGCAATTACTCGTGGTATAATTTGCAGGCGCATATGACATATGACTCTGATTTGGTGACCTAAACTGTGTTTACTTATAGAGTTCAGAAGATACCTGTACAATTGAAAAGTATTCCTTCAACTTGGCCTCGATTAGTTTTCGAACACTCAATACAAGAGAAGCTCCTTAATGTCATCTGAAGTTAAATTCTTGAAGCATTCTTCATTTACTTCGGTATCTAAAACAAAAATGAGTTAAAATTAGATAACACGAATGTGTTCTCTATCATAAGCAATTGGAAATAGCGTGGAAATTATACTCTTAGTTATTCTTAAGAAGTATTATTAGTGAAATTTGAAGCATCACCCACCATTAGTTACACACCCAGCAAGATACAGCCACTAGCAGAAATATTTACTTATTGTCGGATTAAATTAAATTTATATCGTTTTCAGTTAAGACAAATATGTTTACATATATTGCCGATATATGTGCCTACTTATGCATGCTATAATATTAACTTTCAATTTGTCTTACCTTTAAACACATCCAGTAGTTTTTCAGGTTCCACTGTTGCACTTTGATTACAAAAACTCCTCCATCGCTCCGAAATTAATGTATATCTAATAGGTGCATAAACCACGTTAACAGCTCAAAATGCTCAAATGGCCGTGTAAACTATGTAATTAACTGACTATCCGTTAAAAATTTGATGGCGCTGTACTTGAATAACGCCCTCTGACGACTGCAATATCTCATTGTTAGTTTTTGCCATTCTAATTCGCCATTGGCGTATTTGAATTAGAGCACTTATTTAGAAACAAATATATCGAAAAAATAGGAAGTGTCAAAAATTGCCACAATCTTGTCGTGTACGTCTCGGCACAAACATTGTTGAAAAAAATTTCACAGTTGTGTGAAATTATACAACAAAAGTTTAACCACAATTTTAAAGTATTATTTGCGAAAACAACATGTAATAATTAACAAAAATCTGTGATAAGGTTATATAATTATGCTAATTACTGCCACAATATTTTCTCTACAATATTGTTGTATATTATTCCAAGAGATTATTTCCGTGTAAATGATGCTACTTGCAGATTCTGCCAATGGGAGAAAGAAACAGCGGTTCATGTGCTGTACTAATGTGACGGAAGAGCGAGCACTAAGGTTCTAGTATTGGTAGTGGAGAACGCCACAACTAGCAGCTATACAAAGAAGGTGCTTTCCAGGATCATAGGCCTGATTAGGAGGGCAAAACTAAAGAGCATCTTCTAGGTACAGGAAATCACAATAGATCTGATACGATCACAGTGAAACAGGATCTTGAGTCACCCCAACCCTAATCCTAATCCAATCTACAATAAAGACATATTATACATAATAATAATAAAATAATAAATGGTCTTTATTTCCTCAAACACAACAACGTACTTACATATATGGAGTATAACTTAACAAGGTACAGGGCAAAATTCAGACGAATCTGTTTTTCAATTTAACCCTACATAACCAAAAAAAAAAAAAACAAAACATATTTCAAGCACACGAGACGATGTACAATTTAAATCTAAATAAATACATAATTAGAAATATAAAGAACTATATAGTGAGCGCGCAGCCACCAAACTAACATAGACCAGACTGAAAAGCAAATAGGTGATTAAAGTATCGCTTCTTAAACATGTAACACGAACCACTACCTTTAACAAATTGTGGAGTATTATTGTAGATATTTGTGATTTGATACGAGTAACTCTTTTTAAAGAATTGGTGTGCATGGGCCGGCGGTGTTAAAGTTCCTTTAAATCTGATGTTCAACGTATGAACATCAGTCCTAAAATTATTATATTATAAAAGATAGGTGGCTTTTCCGAGTGTATAATTTTATAAAACAGACAAGCAGCATGAAGTATGCGACGATTTTTCATATTTAACCAACCTGACATCCTTAACTTGTGACTAATGTGATCCCGTCGACGAATACCATAGATTAAACGTAAGCAGGAGTTTTAAACTTTCTGTATTTTTGCATGGTGATTGAGCTTAAGAACGGAGAATAAACTACAACAATAATTAAAATGAGACAAACTAACGTTTCACAAAGCATTTTCTTTATTTTTTGAGTTAAAAAATTCTGCTGCCATAAATTAATCTGAGACTGTTGTAGGCTTTTTGAGTGCATTTATTAATATATTCATTGACTTTAATCCTCGTCTATTATCAGCCCAAACTCTTCAACCGAATTTTGCAAGTTAGTTGAACATTGTTAACACTTTATATTAATATCTGATAGTAACTTGGCTTTTTGATTTGCTGTTGCGAATAATATTATTTCCGATTTAGTAGGATTTATTGTAAGAGAATGTCGCTGTGCCGAGTCAACAAGACATTTCAGATCTTGATTAATATTCGCATAAGCTGTGGTGAACATTCGTGGTGTAGAGGAACAATAAAGCTGCGTGTCATCTGCATAAAAGTGGAACTTACAAAATTTTATATTATTTTTAAAGTAACTGGTATAAAAAGTAAACAGAGCGGTCCTAAAACTGACCCTTGTGGAACACGGATGTTACAGTGTTGAAATTCAGATGAGTTGTTCATTGACTACAACAATTTGGACTCTGTTCGCAAGGGTATGACATTAACGCTGTATAGCAAGATCCTCAATCCCACATAGTGCAAAATAGATGGCAAGCAAGCTGTGATTAATTGTGTCAAAAGCTTTGGAAAAATCTAAGAGACACAGAATAGTGGCTTTTCCTTATCCAATTCCGAATGATATCATCTATAATTGTGAGTAATGCAGTTGTACAACTAAACCATATCGAAAAACCTGATTGGGTCTCAGGTATAATATTATTTTTATAAACAAATTCCTGTAATTGTTCATTTAATATCTTTTCAGTGATCTTTGACAAAATTGGTAATATACTGATTGGTCTAAGATCGGAAAACGTAAGAGGATTACGGATTTTAGGCAATGGCCTAACAATAGCCCGTTGCCATGATACCGGAAAAACACCTTTGGTAAACTGCTTTGTTATCTAGACATTATATACTAGTTAGAATAAAGACAGTTTTTTTAGCAACACAAACTTTACAACTCATTTTGCTGCCTGTAGTAATACGGTCGAATACATCCCAACAATGTTCTAGATTTATTCACACAAAAACCTGTGACAGTCATTGCTTTGTTTTAATATAGTACGACATTTAACCACGCATCTATTGTTACTCTTGGATGTAGAATACATATCACACGAGCAGAATATTGAAATTCCTTAGGGACGACTAACAGAGACGCTATATAAACTTTAGAATACCGACTCATTCGCGCGCCCTCCAGGGCAATTAATACTAGAAATATTTATTGGAGGCACGCGGGGAATTTAATCAGTATTCTGGAATTTCCCCATTACGCAAATACTTACACAACCAATTACGCTCTGCTCTAGTCTAGGTCAATAGTTTATATTGCAGAATCTGTGTATCTAAATGTATGTAAACACGGAAAATACGTGTTACAATAACGTGTTTTACCACGCTTCCGTTTATCTCTGTTCGTGTATGTTTTTCCCGTGCGGTATTTGACAGTATTATTGCCGTGCGAGCATTCGAGTCTTCCATTTTCAATAGTTATTTTAATTTAAACATGCATACGTCAACGAAAATTCGACTTCGAATTGTTAGGAAACGCTTCAAAGATTGATACCGGCGCAATAAAATTGCGTCATCTTCGCCAAAATGACGCTCTCCGAAAGTAGAAGAGTATATGAACTTCCAGAAAGATGAGAATATTAAAACTGTCAAGGGAACACAAAAATATCGACGTTACTTTATCAATAATAGATAGACGAAGATGCCCACAGACAGATGATGAGAAAACTCACAACACTCACACTAGCGCACATACGTAGAAATCACTTCAAGATAGAAAGAGACAGACTGCATCGAATCGAAATCAAATCAGCACACAACGTAGTCTGGGCGAGAATACATAGACAAGAAGAAGTTTTATTAAAAAGTCGCTTTTCGACCATACTGTGGGGAAAAGTATCTCTTCTCCATCTTTTCCGAGGCGGGACTTCATTTCTTTCGTGTAAAAATTTTTATAAAACGTCGCCGTTTATTATTACCGAGGGCGGATTGAGCAGGGGAGGGTATTGGAGCGCTTTTGCGGCAGCCACTTCTTATTCTTTCTTCCTTTCTTCATCTCTCCAGCTTTGGGGCAGAGTAGAATCTTACGGAGATGCCGATACTTTAATAAAATATATTCAGGGTGGAATTTTGGTCGTTGCAGTAAGGAAATGAGGATTTTTTTTTGTTGAGTAGAAGTGTCCGAACGGTAAATGATTTGTGAGATAACGGATATTATTTCGTAGGATATTTTTAGAATCTGGAGGAGTTTGATGGGTCGAAGAATAAGAACTAAAGGGAACTATATTGTAAATTTAGCAATCAAAACGCAAGAAAAATACATGGAAAAAAAACAAACAACAAAAAAAAATATATATAAACAAAAATATTAAATACTCAGATAACCAACTATAAAAGTAGAGGTATCTAAAATAAAGAAACATTACGAACAACAAGTGAATCTGAATAAACCTAGGATTACATAAATGATTGATAATTTGGAGATTTTGGTATCTAATTAAAAAGGGGAGGCGATGTAAATAATTAGACCGTAGGAATGCAAGCCAGAATAACTGTGCAGACTTACCCTTCTACCTTTCGGTTACACTTATATCCAAAAAAGGTAACAAACAAAAAAAAATAACTACTAACACTTATTAAACACAAACTAATAAAAAAAAAATTAAATAAGGATCACTCCCGGATTCCGGGCTGTTCTCACGAACGCATATCCCGAACTTCTCCCTCCGAAAGGTTTTCAGAGCACTCTTATCACCTCGTATATTACAAGACAGAAACAAGTGTTGATGTTCCTTCCATTACAACAATGCTTTATTTTCTTGTAAAACAATATACCGAAGACATCAACACTAGTTTCCATCTGATGACCATTGGTATTTATCAGCACTTTTGATTTTTCTAAGATTTGCGAGTTCACATATAAAAAAAATGCCGATCTAGTGGCTGGCGTTGATCGAATGATCATACCGGGAAATTGGTGTCGCGACTCACAGTTAATATGAGCTGCAATATTAGAACTTGACATTGTTAAGACAAACGGCAATCGAAAACTAACACCTTTACGTATACAAAGGAATGAAATGGAAATATATAAGGAAGAAAATAATTTAGAATATACCGGGTTATTACATAGCATCCCCTTTTGTAAAAGAATGGGTACTTCTACAAGTAGCCATTACTTTTGAATCACACTGTATTCTAATCAAGTTAATTATTTACATCTCCGTTAAGAATTCAATTAATAGCCGAATTATATGCGATATGCAATTACAACTACATGGAAAATAATATTAAATCCTACTAATTAAATATTTACTTAAGCTGTCTTAATTTATTTTCCAAAATGCTCTCTCCAAATATTCGCGGCACCTTGCACTACACTGAACACAAGTTACGATGTGTTGGTTGTTGTTGGAGGTTGGGCGCAATCCATCCTGGTTAGTTGGTGGTCCTTCTTCGATGCAGGGTAGAGGGTATGTGCCAATGTAAATAAGGAATTGTACAGGAATTTGTTGTGAAGGTATATTAAATGCAAGCGCGGTCTGTCGCTGCGGAACATTAAGGAAGACCACGGAAATTAGGATCTAATGGTATTGGTAGTATCTGGTCTTTCAGTCCAGTGAGTCACTACTGGGTAAAAGGTACTTGTACTCTGAGTAATGGTTGGGGATCTATCGCTGTCAGTAAGGGTTTGATTATCATCTTGTTGCTTTTCTACGTCGGTTGATTGATGTTTCTTTTCATGTTGATGCAGAAATAACATTGACAATGTGTTCCACAAACTTGCGAGTATTGCTACTCCGCATCCTGCCGCTCTGTATATGGCGATACCATTTAAAAAGACTCCGGCCGTGTATTCTATTAGCCGCAGAATAAAGTAAAATCCGATGAAACCGCTCATCGCTCATTACTGTTCCTACATCTGTGAACCATCCCCAAATTCTGAGGGTGGAGTCTGCTAGTTTTTTAATTTCTTCTTTATCGAAAAGATGTAACGTGGAATAACCTTAGTCATCAGTGTCTCGACCTGCAATTTTTCTTTTGGCCTCCTAGACGCCAATGTCGTTCATCTATGACCTACCAAATTCAATTCAAAGTGAGTGTATGTAAGAACTGAATGAAGCGGTCTTATAGTCTATTAAACAATGGAACATGAAGGTCATTGAGAGAACATATTTAAACAGTGGCAAATATCTTAGCAGCGCCTGTATAACCTCGAGCAAAAAAAAAAACATTTGCTAAAAGAAAAGAACCAAATTAAAAACCGCAAACTCTCAAGTTTAGGAAAATGTATGCTTATCTACAACATGGTTCAATACATTTAATACAGCGTTCACAGCATATACAATTCTTTATTGCACTTTATATGATAACTAGACCTTCATCTTTATAGAATAACCACCATGTTTTGTGATGCGAATGTTGCCCCCACAATTTGAATGGCCACATATTTAACATTTTAAAATAATTTGTTATTTCTCTTATATCACAAAAACCTTCATATATCATAGAAAATAAAATATCAAGATGATAGGGCCAAAAAAAATGCTTACGGTTCAGTCTGCCTACTATATTATCGACATATTCATTGCATGGTGATTATACAATAAATATTTCCATCGTGCAATAAACAATGTCAGATTATAGTACGAGTATTGATTTTATCATGACTCTGCAATAAAAACTTAAAATAATACATTTATGTTTAATTATCCTGCCGTCACATTTAGATAATGGATAAAAAGATTAATTTCACATTTAATACTAGGATTTGAAAGAATTATTAGTATATTCTCTATGACGAAAGTCAGTTTCCAGCGTGCCAAACTGTAAATTATACAATCTGTAATTCTTTGAATGGTGGATGAACTAATATTTCTCATTTTATGGAGCAGGATATAGAATGAAACCTTACACCAATTTCAAGTCAAGTGAATCTTTCAGAAGATATTTGCTCCAAAATATTGCTGCTGTAATTTTACTAAAGCTGATCAATTAATTGATTATAGTTTTCTACTTTTTTATTCTCAATAAAGTTTGTTACCACAGCTTTGGTAATCTAGCAATCAGAAGCTTCTATGGCAACACCGGCGTCTTTCATTAGTTCCCTAATTGGTGGCCCACGCAAATATTTGCATTTTTTATTTTGCTATGCTAATTTTGGTAAATTTATTTCTTAATTATAGAAAATCTTCATCCGTTTTGTTCATTGTTTTAGCGATGATTTTCACGAATTAAATTCGATGTGTAGAGGTAGTTCACAAAATGATATTGTTAAAACCAGAAGTAAGGTTGCTTTGTCCTTGACCATTGCTTCCTAAAAACAATTCTTTCTGTATATGCCATACCCCCTCACCTAGGAAGTATATCTGAAGAGAAGCCTAGAAAGATATTTTCGGTAAGCTTCAGACGGGATATGACGGTATTCCAGGCTGAGCTTGCTGGCAATCATCACTATGTCAGAGAAGCAGAAAGATGGATCAAATTAGTTAAAAGCGTCGCTATTTTCTCCGACAGCCAGACATCACTGAAAGCGATCGTATCCACAAGTGTTAAATTTAAGCTGGTTTGAGACTGTATAAAGACCATAGCCCATGAGGTGGGCACCCCAAGAAAATTAACATTGGATGGGTTCTCAGTACCCAGGTGTAAAGGAATGAGACGGCGGATGACCCAAACATATGAGATTAACCAAATCGCAAATTACAAATTTGTCAATGTATGGACACATTGATGGAAGCCAAAGTGTGATGGTAAAAATCACCATGAGAAACGACAGGCAGAAATATTAATTGATCTATTGATGTGAGTAACAGAAGAGGAAGACTATCAAAATGATAGTAGTTCTATTGGCCGGCATTTGTTGGACTAAATAGACATATGTTTAACATAGGTCTTGTAGATGACACTGTTTGCAGATTATGCCAATGGTGGAATAAAATCCAGTTCATGTAAAATTAGAAAGCGCGTTATTAGGTCTGAAAAGATCACGATGAAATAGATCCTTATCGCCATCCCAACCCTAATCTAACCATATAGAAAACAATAAAGTTTTACGGAAACCAAGTTTTAGAGCTACAACTTTTATATCCACATCAATTGAAAAATATAGTTTTATCTGGTTAATAGCTTTATGATTTCATAAGATTCCTTAGTATCAAAATAAAAATGTTCAGTTAGGAAGCAATATTTAAAGCAGATTTGAGAATATTAGTAATTCGAAGAATTAAAAATGCAATTGCAGAAATCATGAATGATGGGCAAATTCTGATGGCATGCTTTAATTCAGCAAGCATTAGATCCGTAGAGATCAGGAGAATAAAATTGTTGGTTTAACAATATCTTTGTTTACCAATGTACTGCTCCATAACATAAACAATAGTTACCAATTTATCAAAGTTAATCAATATACAACAGCGAAAATCAGTAACATAAAAGTTTGTTAAATCAATTGTTAACTTAACCAATACTATTCCGGTAATTACACATTTGTTAAGATTTACGAAAGGACGAAATATACCGAATGTGCAACTAAAGTTTCCGTACATGACTGCACCAATAGATGACAGAACATCTATTTGACATTTTGACCGAATTAGTATTTTTGATTAAATTTCATCATTCAATTAATTTTCCTGATATTCTTCAAATATTTCTTTGGTAAAAAATACAATTTGCTCTTAACGCCATTGGTTCTTGTGAAAATTGCTTAATTATATTGTATGCACTCATTTTGTGTACATCATCGGCTTGCTGTCAAAACCAGATAAGTTACATTTAATACTTTTGAGATATAAGCTCTTATTTTGACTGACTACCTCATTTAATTTTTCTCTTACTCCATTTAATCTTTGGACCGGCTTCTGTTTATAATTATCTTTTTCGGTTTTGCCAGGACATAATTAGCGTAAAGAAATACACTTAACTAAAAAACTCAAAAGTTGTACTTGTTTGGCTAGTAAGCTGACCATAAATGAAGATCATTTCCACAATCAATATTTATAGACTGCTTATAGCATAAAACCTCAAAGCAACCAATTAGTTATTTACAGCTAATAATGCTTTCTTTAAGCGTGTATATTTGGTATTGCACTATTTGCTCTGAACTGGTTTGAACAGAACCAGTTTGACATCAGAGAACACTCCGGGATTAAAACGAGTGCTTGTACCAACGAAGACGTTTCTTGACAGAAATTTCGTGATTGCCTCAATTGTTGAGCATAATACCGGCTGATGCCGCAATTTTTCTTCCGAGAAACTTACTCCTACTACGGAGTAAGTTACTTTGTCCTGTACGATTTTTAACAATCACTGTGCAATATACCTAACGAACATCGAACTTTGTGTTCCGGTCAGCCCAGAGTAAGGTTTTTGCCATGGTTTTTCCTTACTCCGTGGCCATTGATTTTATATAAGTATATTATATATAATCAGTGTCCTTGGCGAATGCTGGGAGATAACGAAAGTCGTTCCATGAGGGCATTTAATAATAACTGATAGCTGAACTGATTTACAGTAGACTCGCGATTATGTGAACTAATCACATTTCACATATTTCATCATTTCACAAAAGTAGTATTTATATCGCGAGGCTACTGTATTATATTTTTGTTATTTAGAATCATAGGGAAATTATTTAGTTAGAGTAGGATCATTTCAATTGTTATGGAATCCATATAGTACTTAGAATAGGTAGCCTCGTGTAGTACCTTTTTACCTGGAGAACGGGGTTGGAATGATTTGTAATAATTTAGTTTTCATAAATAAAGTACACCACCTATTATGTACATATGTTGTTTAATATATACTACATCCAGGCAAAAGACAAAAACAAAACCTGAAATTCCTAAGTGAAGACGTCAAAGTTTCAAATGGGCTCCCTATCGGAATCAACATAAACTGTCAATTTTAGTAAATTTACATTTGACTAGTTTACAACAGCCATTAATCAGTTATTAACTAATTACATGGCACTTAACAAATGCTTACGTTTATATTTCTCAACTTTTACTTACAATTAGATAGATACTAATAAATGATTAACTAATCGCTTGGTTATACAAGCTTTATGTTACTGGTCATAAGTAGGGTTAATTTTCTTTACGATTTTGTGAGGTTAAAGAAGTCCATAAATATGCAATTCTGTGAATGGTCTCAGCATCCCTCCTAACCTATATCCTATAGAAACAGAACTCACGATCTTCATTTTCATCTACCTTACAACTATTTATCAATTATAGTCAGCGTTACGAGATTACGGCATTCTCCAAGTACTTTCCCAAGTACTTTTGCGCATTCCATCCCATATCTCTCTTTAACCAGGTTTCCAATGCACGTTGTACACACGCTATATAGTCAACGCCAGACGACCACATCAGAAGCGTAGTCGGAAGTAGGAAAATAACGAGGTCGCGACTGGAAAAAGTTTCGAGGATCGCTAAACAAGGATTCTTGAGCAGCAGCGACACTTGAAACAATCAATAGCGACTTCGGATTATCCGTTACGAACAAACGCTACTTGTCTACCGTGAGATCGGAAGGGAAGCCGTACTGCTAGTCTCCACTACTGCCACTCAAGACACTTCTCGACGGAGCGTCGAGAGGAAGACATGTTTCTGCTCGCCGGAAAAGAGCTTGCGACCTTTTGATCGTGGGTTTTAGAGCGCTATATCGCGCTAGTACAGTGCCACTTAAAAGATAAACAAGAGAATGAATCTAGAGCGACTTTTGACGATAATAACGAAAGGTATACTTTGGTAGATCATCTCTGTTTGTTCATTTGCTGCAGATGGACGCAAACATTTTGATGAATTTCAAGAAGTGATTATATTATCGCCAACGTTTCCTCCACTTTCGAACTTAAAATACTCTTTTTAAAAAGCGATTTTTTTCGAAAATTGTTGAAATTATTACTTAGGAGATTTTTTAAAATCATTCATTTTTTTTACAATTTCCAGCAAGGGAAACAAAGTAACTCGTTTCTTCATTCATTAGGCTTTAATTTGTTGCTTAGAATACCAAACTGAATGATTTGCACTTACTGAACAACATCAAAATATTACCAACTCATAAATTACCAACAATAAGACATAGTGAGAGTGTGAAGCTTTGAAAATTACATATTAAAATTTAAAAAGTCAATGTGAACGATATACTTTCTGTGACCCACTCGTCTTCACTAGTGCTGGACCACAAGGTCACTGTAGCACTTTTATCCCTAATAACGGATCAGTCAGGTAATATAATAACAAAAATACTCCAAACTGTGGTACTGGTAATACTGTAAACTTCTCCTAAACCCCTCACCACAAACTGCACTAAACTGGACGTACGTTTCGATAGCAAAGCTATCATCATCAGCAGAAACACAAACTCAAAAAAAAACTAATAGTTAAGTGTTTCTGCTGATGATGATAGCTTTGCTATCGAAACGTACATCCAGTTTAGTGCAGTTTGTGGTGAGGGGTTTAGGAGAAGTTTACAGTTAATATAAGCCCACTCCAATAACTTATAGAAAAACTCGATTCTGGAGCATCTCCTGGGTGTTGAAGTGAGTTGTGGCCAATGCGAAAAGGGCGAACTCTTCGTATGTTAGAACGTTGCAATCTGAAAGATCCGGTTAAGCAGAGTTTAATATCATCGGCATATGTATGTATACTGCAAAAATCGATAGTATTACCCAAACTACTAGTGCATATCGAAAAGAGAAGTGGACCGATAATGGATCCCTGTGGAACCCCGCAATGTAGGGTTAGCGAGCAGAACCTGGTGCAATCAAGATGAACAGTTGGTTTGCGGTTAAAAGGAAAACTGTATTAGGTTGACTGCTCAATCATTAAAATTAAAAGGTCTCAGGAGTGACACTTCATTTGTGAAAATCTAAATAATTACAATTCATCCTAAACCCCGCGCCCCACCTAAAGGTATTACACGAAACTAGCTACTCTAAACGTGATTATATTCAATATTGCATGTTGTACTCTCATTAAACATCTTGTTGTTTGACATTCACATTAGATATACTAATTAAACACATACTAACAATGATCATAATTATACAAATTAAAGAAACAAATTAAAAATGCAAAAACATACACAAAAGACACACATAAACAAATAACTTCTCATATCTACATTGATAACTTTGTTTATATTTATCGTATACTATTGTAGTAAAGGACAAGTTTTTAAAAAGTGAACGCCTAACGTCACTCACAAATGAACCCAGCACGAGCAAAAAGAAAACGAAGTGTGTGAAAAGGCAATACGACGAAGACTACATTTAGTACGACTTCTCATGGTGTGACAAAGAGACGAATCCGAAACCAGAGTGTGTAATTTGCAGAGAACAGCTTTCTAACGAAGCAATGGTCCCAAGCAAACTAATTCGCCATCTAAAATCAAAACATCCAACTGCGCCAATAAGGATAAACAGCGAATTTTTAATCAGAAGTTAAAGCGAAGCAATATATGAAGTATTTGGGCACAGTTTCTGAAAAAGCGTTAGAAGCTAGTTGCTATGTTGCAAAATTAATTGCTCGTCAGAAAAAAAAAGAAACCGCATACTATTGGGGAAAAGCTTATAAAGCTTGCATGCATGGAAATCATTCGATTAATGTTAGAGCTTAAAGAAGTGAATGAAGTGAGTAAAGTTCCACTATCAGCTGATACAGTTAAGAGACGAATTACTGATATGTCAAGCGATATTTTTGCAATAGCCATCAAAAAAATTGAAACAGCTGATAAATTTGCACTTTAAATCGACGAAACAACAGATATTAGAAAACGAGCACAAATAATAAGTGTTGTACGTTTCGTTGATGAGGATTCAATAAAAGAACATTGTTTATTTTGCAAAGATCTTCCGGAGCGAATTACCGACGAAGAAATTTTGTGATCAATAAACGATTCTTTTGAAACTCATGATATTCAGTGAAATAAATGTGTTAGTGCGTGCACGGACGACGCTACACCAATGATGGGCGATAAAAAGGGATTTGTCTCATGTGCAACAAGACAAAATCCAACAGTACAAAAAGCACTGATGGTCAAGATATTACCAGCAGAACTATTGGAAACTATAAACGAGTGCGTCAACATTATACATATTACTAAAACAAGAGCCCTAAATTTGTGAATTTTTGAAGCGCTCTGCCAAGAAATGGGATCAAATTATCATTCCTTATTGTTTTATACTGAAGTGCGTTGGTTATCCAAAGGCAAAGTTCTAGCAAGATCATTTTACCTTCGCGATGAGGTTAGTCAATTCGTGTTCAATCAAAAACATGCTTGAACTGTACCACCTATTCGTAGATCATCAGTGGATAGCCAAACTTGCAACATGGCTGACATATTTGAGCACCTCAATGAACTTAATAAAAAAAAATGCAAGGTTGAATTGAAAATTTATTGACATGCTCTCACAAGTATAGTTCACAACGAGGGAGCGATTTAAAATTTATAATTAATAAATTCGTCAAATAAGTTAAATGTTTGCCCCAGCAATACAGCCTTCAATTTATGACGAAATGCTTTTAAATTAAGAGAATCTATTATGAAGCAAGGAAGCTCAATGAAGAAATAGAAATCCATGTGGTAAGGGGAATTTGTACAAAGAGTGGTGTCAGTGTTTGGCAGATTAATATTATTGCACGTCCGGATATTATAAGAATGAATGTCCAACCGATAAGTATGACAATTTCTATGTTTATACACAATGCTCAATAACTCATATATAACACTGGGCAACAAATTTTCGAAAAGTTCATGCTTCCAAGCTGAAAATTGTCATTTCTTAATAAATTCAATGTGCTGAACACGAAAATGACTAAGAAAAAGCTGAATTGGCTACGGGTTTTCTGTAAAATGTACGCATATTTCAGAAAAAGTGTACTTATGTCAATATTATAATACATGGTAAGAAAACATTAGTCTGCTTCTGGCTTTCGACTTCTTTTGGCCTGCCGTTTGTAGTGGACTTGTGGAGCATCTCTACTGATTATCCAACAATAGTCAGCTAGCATTGACGTAGACCATTTTGCCTTGGTACCGTTGCTCCATGGTGGCAATGTCCTGATGAAAGCGTTCGCCGTGCTCATCGCTGACCTGCCCGCAGTTATCAGGAAAGAAATCTAAGTGGGAATCAAGAAAGTGGATCTTTAAGGACATATTGCAGCCGAATTCATGAAACAAAGCCAACATATCCTCAACCAGACACTTGTATTTTCTGCCTTGTCATTCCCCAGGAAATTTGCTGCCACTTGATAGAATGCATCCCAAACCTGTTTTTCTTTACCTTGAAGAAGTTCCTCAAACTTGGGGTCTCGGAAGAGCTGTCTAATTTGAGGCCCCACAAAGATGCCCTCTTTAATTTTGGTTTCACTGAGTCGAGGGAATTTTTCATGCAGGTACTTGAATGCTGGTCCATTCTTATCCATGGCTTTTACCAAGTTTTTGACAAGACCGAGCTTGATGTGTAAAGGAGGAATGATGATTTTGTGGCTGTGCCAATGGTGGGTGCTGTACATTCGTTTCTCCAGGCTTAAAAAATGCTCTCGGAGGCCAGTCTTTCTTGATGTAGTGCAAATCGATTGCTCTGCTGTCCCTCAGACAAAGAAAACAGTAGTACTTTGTATATCACTGCTGCAAACCCATCAACAGAGATACTACCTTCAGGTCAGAACATATCTGCCAGCCATACTTGCTGTAGTTAATCGTCTCCAGTAGCTGCTTTAGATTGCCGTAAGTCTCCTTCATGTAGACCGCATGTGCAATAGGGATGGATGGAAGCTGGTTCCCATTATTCAACAAAACCGCCTTTAGGCTCAGTTTTGAAGCGTCTATAAACAGCCGCCATTCGTGGGGATCATGTGCAATACCGAGAGCTTGTAGTAGACCATCAATATCGCAGCAGAACACAAGGCTTTCTTCTTTCTAAAGAAAGATTCGAAGAGCTGATGGCGAGTGCGAAATGAAGTCACTCGGACATTCTGTTCCAGAAGATTCCACTGTCGAAGTCTTGAGGCCAGTATCTCCGCTTTGCTTTTCGACAGATCCAAATCGCGAACAAGATCGTTCATTTCATCCTGGGTAATTTTATGTGTGCAGATGTTTCGTCAAAGCACGAAAAGTTATCATCCTTACTGCCACGTTGAGGAGAACTCGCCGACGCATGGCCATCCTCATCGTCTGAACTGATAGAAAAATTTGTAGGAGGTTCTGGAATTGGGAGTCCTTCGCCATGAGAGACAGGTCGCAGAGCAGGTGGTATGTTGGGTATTCAACTGTCCATTTCTTCTTCTTGTGATGCCTCCAGAAGCTGGTGTACCATACAGAAATAAACAGTCGTCAACGTGATTGGTGGCTCCCTCCAAATCATGGCACAGCAAATGGCATTGCCTTTCTTTTGCCATTAAGCCACTGTGAAAGATTTACGGCACAAGTGCGGCAGCATACGTGTGGGGCCCAGTCTTTGTTCTGGTCGCCTATCTTGCAACCAAAATACAAATGATACGCTTTCTTAACTGTTGCACTGATGTTCTCTTTCTGTGCAGCAAATGTCACTTCTCCGCAAATATAACAGAAGTTATTTGCACTATTAACACAGTTACGAGGCATTGCTACTGTTTAGTTACTTTACACTATAGCAATCACTTGTGTATGCTAGACCTTCGAAAAATATGCGCGAATGAACGGACATTGCACGAGTTAATTGTCACGTCGGTCATTTATAAATAAACTATAATTAGCTATTGCTTGATATTGCGCAATCAATTTCGCAACACTCTCAATGGAAACTTACAGCAAATGCTGCATTAACTTCTTTGCATGAAGGGGTGATGCAATATGACGCCAAATTTCTCTCTATACAATGGACAAAACGTCAATATCTCTGGAACGTGAGCCAATCAACTTTTTTCAATGTGATATTCGTGTTCAGCACCTTGAATTCATTCGGGATTGGGTACTTTCACCTAAGAAGCAATTTCACTGTTGACCAGTGTAATTAAAGAGTGTAAAGTTAGAACTTTAAGCAAAATACACAAGGATCGATAGTTGGCTTTGCTGTCCACCTCACGTTACGTTTCGTTCATTTAATTAATGGTAGAAGATGAGTTATAACCCTAAGAGGAAAACAAGTAACAAATATCATTCTTCAATATATTCCCAGCCGATAGAAAACGGTATGCAAATTACCACAAATACGACGTATAAGTTCGTTTAAAAAGACGACTTAAGCGAAGTAAACTCCTCTCATTTCCCATATTCCTCTGAGAAAATCATCTTAAACACATTAACTATCAACAAATACACTAATTAATTAGGGATCTCTCATGAGAGAAGGCTTCTAACGTAACGTGGAAGGGACGATTGTAAAGCGAGACGGAGAAGGAGTCCGCGATTTCTATAGGCCCTACAGAGGTTGCTTTCCCGTCGCCAAGTCGACCACATCAAAAGATACTCGCGGATGATGATAGCACTCGACAGTTAGCTCCAATCTCCTTCTCTCTTTCACTCTTCGAGATTAAGTCGCCAACTGCTTAGAGAAGGAAGATAAAGAGACAATTCTCCATCACCCTTTACGATATTACTTACGTTCCTGATATATTTTATTGTGCCGCACAAGTTCCGAATCAAAAGACGAAGGTCGAGGCCCTGTGGAAACTAAGAAAGCTCGACAGGACGCACGTGGAACTTTAATTCAATCGCGTTAATCCTTGACGTTAGAGGGATGAGGGTGTTGTGCTAACGAAGGTTTATACACATACTCCAACTTTGCGTCACGCAACTCCAACTTACGACGTGTTTCGCGTGTGTTGCGCTTATCTTGCGGCTCGGGTGTCAGTAGGAGGACCTCGAGGAGGGGGGGGGGAGAGGTAGGGGAGGATAATTTTGTTTTAGTTTGAGTTTCGGAACCCCGATAGGGCTGCCATTGTAACGCGCCAAGGTAAATGATGAATAGATCCCGCCTGAGGGTGAAGATTGGAGAATGTGGCCGTAAATTTGGAAATGAATTAGTGTTTGGAGTGGGGGGCAAGGATATTCGAAGAGAGGATGTAATAATCTAATATATACGGGTTATTCCATTACATAGCTTGCGCTCAAAGAGATCATCGTAAAATGTACACTATGTTAAAAATTAAATGTGAATGGAGGGAGTGTCGTAGATATGCAACCAATCTAACAAAATCATATATTTGTGGTCCAGAATGCACAATTATTCCAATAGCTAATATTCCGATTTTTATGTCGACAAATATTCTTGAACCATATTTGTAAGTACGAAACTATACATTTATTGTCAATACTAAGACGATAAAAGCATTATCTATAATATCCGAACAGTTTTCATTCGTGTTTGAAACCGTTTAGGACTGATTTTAAAGATGTATTTTGAGTTGGTGGGGGTAACAGACTCCAAAACTTGACGTATTGTGAAATAAGAGGAGACATATATATGTAAATATCTGTTATTATCATCGTAGTTTATTGTACGGTAATATCTTAAAAAAAAAATAAACACGAAAGATTCACATTATTACACATTTATTAAGTATAAGTGCATCTTCTAAAATAACTTTAGACCCTTTTGCATTTTTTAAGGGTGTAGCTATTTTCTGACGTAATTTTCAAGCACACATTATCTAAAATTACGCGAATACACTTCCGCTTTTTAAATGTTTTGAAATAATTGTCTACAGATTATTTTCAAAAGGACTCTGACACATTTGGAAACGAAAGAACAATCAAGCTCATTTATTATCTAAATTTCTAATTTACTTTTTCTTCAAATATTTATTTGCTAGATGGAATCCAAGGTTGCATATTTTTCAACATCACCTATTACCCAAAAGAAAATCCTCACAGAAAATATATCAACTGAGACCAACTGACGCATTTGACGTTTTACTTCTAACATACTGCTGTGTACTGCATGAATTAATGAAAATGCAAAAATGAATATTAAAATGAAAAATTAAATTAGCTATCTCAACGGATAAAATTTTTAAAAGGCGCAAAAGAACAATTAACCTCAGAGTTACCCTCGCGAACTAAAACTTGAATCTAACCACGATAAGTAAATTGTGGGTGAAAGAAATATGACTTTCTTAAATGCCCCAAAAATTGAAAAGGTTTAATTTAAAATAAAAGAACAGAATTTTTAACCCAACGACGTTAATTAACAATCAGAATTTTATTCAAAAGGGGTTAATTACAATTTGTAGAAAAAAACCGTGAACTGAGGGTTCTGGCTTAAATTTAAAAACTGCACTTGATTCTAAATTACAATAGGACAATGCTATTTCCTATACAAAGCAAAAGATTTAGTTGTTCAGGAAGATAATCCAATATCTTTCAAATTCAAACCACGTGGTTTCAAATTAACACAAACTAAATTAAACGTGGACAAATTCAAGTAAAATTACAAAAATTAAAACTAAATGCAAGAACAATGCTTCTATTCACCCAACCGATGTGGTTGATAATTAAAAACAAATCATCAAAATGGAAAAACGGAAAAATTAAACTCTTAAAACTATAATGAGAGAATTAAAACTAAAATCTATCTTCCTGCACGAAAATAATAAATGATCTTATATCTATAATGTGTACACGTCAATATAATAACAATTATTATAAAGCGAATTCCTTGATGGACAGAATAAAAGACAAATTATGCGAATTAAATTACCAAAATCTTAAGAATAACAAAATGGCAGCAAAGATTTAAAAGTACAAGTACTCACGCTAAAGTCTACCAAGGAACTGCCTGACAAAATTCCCCAGTCGTTCTTCAACAGAAAACCTCGCAGACGTACAAACAATACGCCACCATACAAAAGACAAATAATTGAATTGAATTAATTTTAAAAACTCTGAACACTTAATTAAATAAATCATACAATTAATTCTTTAACTAAATTAAACATTATTATGCGAAAATTCTCTTGGTACAATGATTCAGCAAAACGGAAAATCAAAACAAATTAGCAACTTAAAATACACTCGCGAAAAACGGGGTGCCTGTCTATAGCAATACGCTCTACATAAATAATATACAGATTGTTGGATTATAATTAATTCTAAGTATATCAAACATTTGTAATTACAAATGTTCAATACTGCTTAATAAAAGTATCTTTTCCAAAAAAAAAAAAAACGGTCTAGTTGCAGAACAATTTACTGTAAATTACTCTTACTTGAATGCATCCATATGAATTTTATTCGTGTTCATTCATTGAAATTTTCGCACAACGAACTGCAAATACTTATGTCACTTTCATTTCAAAATTTGTTAAATTTTACGGCTGTTACCACCATTATCACAAATGAAAACTATTCGAACCCTAATACCAGAGATAAGATACAGGTTAATGCTTAGTATACGTTAGTACACGTCTTAGTTTCGACAATAAAATCCATGATTTTAAATACTAACAAATATGTTTAAGAAGATTCATTGAAAAAAGAAAGCTTTAGGTGCACAATGAAATAAAAATTGGAATACCTGTTAGATACTAGCAGAATCGTGCATTACGGAAAACTATGGATGACTTTGTCAGATAGCTTGCCTACATACGACACTTCCTTCATTGGCATTTAATTATTAACATAGTGTACATGACGTTGAGGAATAGCTTTTCTTGGAAAAAAAGAAGACATGAAAAGAACACGTTGTTTGTGGAACGGATTATGGAAACTGCAACAACTGAAAACGTTTATATAGACTACACTGAAAGAAATATCCATTTCATTTAAAAGGAATTGCATTAAATCAAAAGTTTTCGCGTTTTCTATATGGCCAACATAACTAGGCGTTTCCTTGAAAAGGAATATAATTTCAAATTCACGAATTTCTTCGGAAATAATTTATTTTTCGTTGAAACAGTTTATTCTTTTAAGTGAAAGATATTGATAGTTGATTCAACTCCTCTTTATTTTGAACTTGAAAACTATGCAGATTGGCAGAAAACTGTAAGCATTTTGATTCAAGAAGTTTTTCTTTTTCTTATAACATTTATTCATTTTAAACTTAAGCGTAAACACAACAAAATGCCGTGATCATTTTTAATCAAAATGAAAATGAATTATCTCCAAAAACCCATGCAGTAAGGAAGCGGGATTTGCCGTTAGAATGTTATAAATCCTAGTAATATTGGGAGTTGGTCGCAGTGATTATCCTAAGCACTGTAGTGTGCCGATCTCCACTATACAACTATGTACAATACAAAAATAATCGTTCAAAACTTGTTAATACCCATATTGTATTTCATCTAACTACTAACTGCACTGTATTTGTCTCTACACTTTTAAGCCATTTGCCGCTCAATTAATTCTATTATACGCACAGAGCACGATCCGGGGGTTGTAAACGCATAATAAATACCGACACGAAAGGGTAGAACGGATTACTGCGGTAACGCCAATTGAGAGACCAGCAAACGACAGCAATTAGTTCAGAATTGCTTTACTGGTTGGCGTGCCCGGTAGTAGTAGTACGATCAGTTTTGTCTGTTGTTTTATTGTCTTTGTTAGCCCGTATTGGAATTATTTCCCGTCGAAGTATTAGCGGTTACTTAATACGGCGTAACAAAGGCGGATTCGCTCCAAATTACAATGGGTTAAATTTATTATCGAGGTTCCGACGATTCTGTATTTTGAAATCGTATTGTCGTGGTTTATACCCAGGTAGAGTATCGTGAATAATTATTATTGACTATGGAATTATCGAAGTTATGTATGTGAGTCGCATTGCCGCAGATGCATGTAAATGTACAACATATAGAGAAAACCAAACAATAGAAATAGTGATAGCGAACTTAGTAACAGCTTTGATTTTTTTGTCCATTTGCGGTGCAACGCAAAACACAAAAAATTATAATGCGAAGTAATGTTTTATAGAAAAAGTATAATATGTACATACATATGTAGTAATTTTGGGGTAGCGTATGTGTTCACTGTCATCTCTTTACACAGTCTACAGTTGGTATTTCCAATGTTAATCCCAATTTTCTATAGGTATCCTTACAGTATACAGTGTCCTCTTAGGAGACCTGTTACGATACGGAGATAATTCCCACTCAGCTGTAGTAATTCTCTAGATTCATTTTAGGCTTGCCGAAAATTGCCTATCTCTTTGCTTCCAGAGCCTCGTATTCACACAGAATGTTGTATGCATTCTCTGTCATCTCATCACACAGTCTACAGTTGATATTTCTGAAATAGCAGTAGTTCTTCGGTCTTTTTTTTTCATCGTCCATTAATAAGGGTTATTCCCTGAATCTTTCTGGTTGTATTTGTGTTCCTCTTTGATCCAACTCCTTGCCTGCTCTTGTACTGTGTTTTGATTAATCGCTTTCTTGCCAACTCATTGGTTCTTTTCTTCGATTGCAAACATTTTCGGGTACCAACAGCAAAATGACTTTATTAGCCTGCTACCACCAGTCTTGTTAAGCGCAACAGTAACGAAAATAAAGTGGTACCAGAGAGGGGTAGCGAGCTTAGAGTCCAGGGTGGTACCCGAAAAACGTAGACCTACCTGGGTAATCGTCCTCACTTACCACCACGGTGGATGTTCGGGAAAGGAGCTTCCGTGGCCGCCAGCTCAGCTGCAGATGGTCGTGCCGGTTCCGGTAACAACACTTCGGCAGGTGTTGGGGCGACTGGTAGAGCGCCACCCACGTTCAAAAAAAAACACGGAGCCCCAGGCCAATCCCCGGGGTGTGGGAGTCCCCAGAGCGCACCTCGGGGGGAAGTGTGGAGGTATAAAATAACCCTCCGTGGCACACGCCACAGTTTACAAGAAAACAATAATTTAAATTGAAACGAAACAAAATTTATTTAAAATCGTTCAACACTAGAATGTGTCTTTTAATAGAAAACAGAGAAGAGAATTCAAATGTATAGCGCAACAGGGAGCGGGCCCTTTTAGGACAACCCCAAGGTTAAGTATAGACAAAATAAGATTAAAATAATATAATATCATATACCACCCCACCAAGATCTTGATCGGTTTACAACTGTCAATAATAGTATTTCTAAGAAAGGGGTTCGGGCAACCCGTAATGCGCACACAACAGCTCAAGTAAGTTTAGAAAGGGGCAACCCCACGGGGTAATGCTACTCTGATAGGCTGAAGCCCGATAATAAAAGTTAAACATAAAAAAAAAACAACTATTTGTCCTGAGGGGACAAGTAGAGCATTCACTACGGTAAATTGTACGATCAAAAGTTGAAAAGAATGTAAAAGTGAACGTTAAATCGAGTACAAAGTTTACAAGGAGATTATTAATTTAAATGTTGAACTACATAAGTCAAAAATTAAGCTAAAACAAAAAAAACACACGGCACACGGCCGTAACAGGAAAAAAAAAGGTTCTAAGTCCCCAGATCGGAGCGGCTCCCGCGCGTCTAACCCGCGATGGCGTAAAGTACAAGTTAAAACAATCCTACCTCGCGAGGATGGCGTTAGGTTGTACCTCGGGGCTAGGCCGGGCCTCAAGCTGACGCTCCTGAGTGTCCCTCAGCTGGCAGCGGGGCGCTGAATAAAACGGCGTTATCGCTGCAAAGCCGTCAACAGAAATTCCTTTGCCGGTCTACGGGGTTCCAACACGCGGTGGCACGTGTGGTCGCTGGTATCTCGTCCCGTACCACAACCCTATCCGAGAAGATCGCAGAAACCTCAGATTTAGTTACCAAGAAAAAAGAAAACTGTTAACGAAAGGACTTACCTATTTGGGGGACAAATAGGGCACAACTGACGCAATGCAAAGTAAAGCGTAGAACTTGACAATCACAATCCGCAATAATTACGTTGATACAAGAAAATCGGCGTCTAAGACGCTAAAATTTCACCACAAAAATTTACACGAGTAGTTTAATAGATCCGCAAGAGCGAAAAAAAAAACCTTCCAAAAGGCACTACAGAAAAATCGACTCGCAGTCGCGTTCGCTTGCTTCGACGATTACATGCAGAGCGAGGGCCTACGAAAAACTCCGAAAGTCCTCAGATGACATACCCGTTAACAGCCCAAAAAATGGATGACAAAAAACGGCACAATATGCGACATCTACGAGGCGATACGGACCGAGTGACCCTGAGATAGGAGTATACAATGATAAACATAGAGTCCACATACAGAAGACGGACAGCGAGAAGGCGATAACCCTAGCTATACGCCACGCGTACAAGAAAATAAGACTGAACGTAACAAGCCTTATTTATCCTGTCAAACTATTCAGTCCTCAAATACATTCCCAAACCAGTCTTGATTGTATCTTATGGTCCGCCAGTGCCTTCATTATCGGTTGACTATTTGTTGCGCTATATATCGGCTTATTAATTGATTTTAGATGCTATTATGCTATTATTTATTAAAATAAGTGCTACGACATTTACACCATTGCAAGCAGAAAAAATGCACTATTAGAATATATCACAACCAACTATGGTTTCCATTTAAAAAAATAGACTTTGCTCCCTAGCTCAAAAATGCTAAGCAAAATTAAAACTTAAGATGTCGTTGTTTCACATTAAATTTCCTAAAAACACTATTCATTTTTTTTATCTTTAGAAATAAAAAGCTACAGCATTGAAAAGTTTTGGTAAATTATTATTTTTTGCAAATATCTAGTAAACCATGCATTTATTTCCTTATATGGACAAAACCGTATCTGGATTACGTTTATAAAGATGCAACTCTTTCTCAATTTGATCCCCTGAGTATCTCTCATAGTTTCCGAGATTCTCGATACAAATAATCAAAAAAAAAAAAAAAACTCACTCTGTATATGCAGAAGAGAAGCCGCTCTCAAAAATGACAGGTCTAATTAAGAAGACAAAATTAGAGCCATCTTCTAGGGAATCTATAACAGCGATGACGATAAATCTAAAAAGGTTAAGAATAGACATATGACGACTCAAATAACATAGCCTAACCTAGCAGTTAATCTTTCACAAGCCACATTCAAAAAGAACAAATTCCCTTTCTTTTGCATTAGATTTGTTTTCTATTTTTTTTTAGTAACTACATAACGGAATAATAAGGTAAAATCGGGACCTTAAATGCAATCAATGATGATCAAATAATTAACAGAAATGAAGGCAAATCAAACAATGTTCTTAATATACACCAGCTTTTTTTTAGTTTGCTTTTATTCTATCAAATCCTGTAAATGCCAATGTATCGTGGAAAACCTAAATACTCACCCGGAACTTCTTTACCCTGATACCAATGGAACCACCCCCGTTTTATAGATAACCTAACCTTTTCTTTTTTTTACCAAGGGGAAAATCTTCAGAAAGACACCTGCTGGGATGTTGGTTGCAGGTAGTGTGGGATTCTTACCCACTAAAAACCCCTCCTCTTTCCACACTCTACTCCGGGAATCGCTCGCGCATTACTTCAGAACAGGTGTTGCCTGTAATATCTCTAGGCACTAAGTCGTTGTCCGATCTAAGCTTCCTGCAATGGTCTTTTTCGTCTTTTTCTTTTGTTCTTTATAATCATTCTTATAGCGTTGCAAGCTGTACTCCAGGTTTCTTCCGTGGTTGTTAAGTCTTCTCTCAGGCTCGTTTCACTGAAGATTTTGCCCTGCTGATTGCTGGTAAGCCTGTCTTGTTTCTTGTCATCTGTCGCACACAAAGAGAGTATGTGTCGCATCGTCTGGTTCTTCATAGTATAGGCAACTGTCTGTTTCTGCTCTCTTTTGCTGGTGTAAATACTGACGAAAACACCCGTATCCCGATAGGGCTTGCGTCAAAAAGTAGTCTACCTTCCTGAAAAGGATCAATTCACCCAGCTCCGCACGTCCGGTATGAGTCTGTACGTCCATCATCCATACTAGCCCGCTGCCCATCTTGGTTGCCACTCCGTCATCAGGTTTTCTCTGGCATCTTTGCTATTCTACAATGCATATCTTCTTTCCCTCTCATTAATTAGTAAATCTATGAGAGATTGTTTTGTATATACTACAAGTCCTGATAGCCATCAGTCACTGCATCCTGGTTAGTTTGCAGGTTAAGGTTTAACTTTGCGTTACACTGTGCCAAACCGGCGCTGCGTATAGTATCTGCGAGCTCACAACACTCGCCAATACCTGTCGCTTTGTGGATCGTGGCCCTCCCACATTTGGCATGAGTCTAGCTAATGCTGCTGCGGTCTTTTCTGCCTTCTCGAGGTTCTTCGTTACATGGTGCGCAAAACCTTGGGGCAGCTGGCGCACCACATTGTATTTAGCTTTACTTCTGCATGCAGGGCTCTGTGGAGGTAGACCTTTTTTTCCCTAGCTATTCGGGGGATTAACCATGGAGAAAGGACGTTTATTAGCTAATAAGCAGGAATTAGAGCAGGACCTCCATAAAAAGTCTTCCACTTCCAAAGTGAGAGTAGGTACCTCACAAGGAAGGAACAAAGGGAGAAGCAAAACGACTGGAGCAGATAGAAGAACAGCTCGGCAATAATACGAATAATACATGGTGCGCAAACTTCAGTTTCTGATCCAGCCATATTCTTAGATATTTAATGGACTTACTCGGGGCGATCGTTATCTCTTAGACTCGGAATTCTACTGGGGCTATTCCGTTTTTTAGTAAGAAACAAGGCTTCTGTTTTTTGTAGTGTTAATTGTATTGTAGCCAGTCTGACACCCGTTGCATAACCTGACCGTTGGAGATCTCTGAAGATACCTTTCTAATGGTCTTATTTTCCATCTTGGAGTAAGGTCGGCATTCCATTTCTGGAATATATATCGAGCTTTGAGGTTCTTTTGATATCTTAGTGTGTCTGTCACATTCTAAGGCTTCTTCAATGTTCACGCAGTGTCTTCCCCAGAGTTTGCTGTTTGAATTGAATAAAAAGCGCTATTGTAACTGATTCAAAAAAATGTATGCTTATTCCAAACTAATACTGTCTTAGCCTTTTTAAACATTTTTGTTTTATTAAATGACCAATTATAGTCTGAAATAACTCCGGCTTTTCACGATGTTGGCATTAACAGCTTAAATAAATAATGACATGATGACTATTTTTTACAATATTTTATTTTTGTATGCAGAGCTGAGTTCTGCTGAAGTCAATTAGAATTTTTTGCCGTAGAGAATTTAAATGGCTCCTTCTGATTTTGGGACAATGTATGGAGACCTGGCCTGTTGGCATTTCAATGTTTGAACTGCTTTTTAACGTATTGCTGTGGTTTGGCACCCCGGGGTTCGTAAATTCAGTGTAAACCCCATCTATTGGGGTACAAAGTTTTCGTTTCCTAAAATTATTTTTTAAGAAATTAAAATCTATGTTTGTAATTTCGCCACTTATTTCAGGATTGACGAAGAAAAACGAAATGTTGCATCGTTTAATGTTCCAAATTCCTGTTTTACTTCGTCCTCAACTACATTTATTTTTGTTCGCAATTTATATCAATTTTTACTCTTTGCTTTTCATCAAGATTTTCGCGAACCTTTAACTTGCCATATTTGTATATGCAACCTATTCGCAATATGAATGAAACATTAAAGAAGTCTTATCCACCCACGGAGAGATTACCCTACTTAAAATTTTCTATATTATGGGCACTTGGGAAAAATTTGTAACATTTTGACAGGAAAGAAAGTTCCGTAAAAATGTTACAAATTTTTCCCTCAAGCATAATTAAATTTAACACATAATTAACATCTAAACTGCAATTGTTTACAAAAATACGATGGCTTGCAAGGCTCTCAAGGTTTCCTTCACAGGGAAATATATATTACAGTCTTGTTAAGAGGAGAAGCTTAAAAGAAATTCGCGTAAAAAAATCGTAAGAAGTAAATTATAAATGGAAAAGAGAATTAATGGTGGGAAAGCCATTCCGTCACTTTTTTTACATTTATATGTATACGACTGTTTTCCCTGAGAGTTGCTCAGTTACCAGATAGACGAGCGTGTAAGTACATATATTTCTAGATTCATTGCTGCCATTTTGGGTTTTCCTTTTTATTTAAAGATTTATATCGTCCATCTAAGAACTCATTAAATAATAATTGTTGTTGTATTGTTGTGTACACAATTTAGGTGTAAGATCTTTTATTATATTTGTTCTGGAAGGTATTTTAAGTTTAAAGAGTTTAATTTTTCCGTTTTCTAGTTTGCTGATTTGTTTTTTTAATAATTAATCTTGTTTGCTTGTTTTTAAATTTCAATTTTGTAAATTTATTTGATCTGTCCACGTTTAAATTAATTTAGTTTGTTTTAAATTTTGAAACCACGTGGATTTTTTGTGAGAAAAGGATTATCTTCTTGAACAAATTTGTTTTTTGTTTGTTAAAGGATTTTGCATTGTCCTTTTTAAATGTAGATTCATGCAGTTTTTGATTTCGGCCAGAGCTCTAAGCTCACGGTTTTTTTTTTACTGCAATTTGTATTTAAATGTTTTTTTTTTTCTTTATTTTATAATAAAAATTATTGATTGTGAATTAATGTCATTCAAAATTTCTGTTCTTTTATTTTTGGTTAAACCTTTTCAATTTTTTTTGGGGTCATTAAAGAGAGTCAGATTTCTTTTACCCACAATTTACTTTTCATGATTAAATTCAAGTTTTATTGCGAGAGTAACCCTGAGTTTCATTGTTCTTTTGCGCCCTTTTATTTTTATCCGCTGAGCTAGTAAATTTAATTTTTCATTTTTGTAAATTCATTTTGCATTTTCTTTTGTACCTTCAGTACACAGTTGATTGATTCCATCGACTTACTAATTTAGTAATACCACGTCAGACGCCCCCCATAACAAAAAAAAATACTGATGATCATTGACTCACCACCATTTTGAGGGTTTAGTTCGGCGAAAACCGAAACTTTAAAAAGCAATTAAACCCCGCGATTCATCCGAGAACGCCATCCCGACCCCTAATAAATCCGTTTCTAATTACACGCATCTGTATGCGTACCGTTTAAGTGAAACGGCGCATTTGTCATCCGCAAACGACCGACAAAAGCGAAACAAAAGCAAAACAGTCATTAAAAAAGCATTTGTATTAATGTATCGCGGGCGCGTTTACTCTTTTTTTATTCCTTTACCGCCGGGGCACGCATTCGTCCCGGGTACGTATCGCAGCGCCATCTGTACGCGGAACGGCCGAGCTTTAATCAATTCCGACGATGGAATTCATCATAATTAGCGCTGATGGTTGGCGATAAATAGGGTCGGTTTCGCGTTGGCGTGAGCCGTTCGTCCCGTTATTATTGAATTATTGATGGCGGTTAGCGGACGGACGGCGTATAGCAGCGCTAGAAGCGAAACTGTATCGGGGCCGGCCGGTGTGCTTTTTGAGCTCGGACGTAATTGTAGGTCTGCCCCGACTGGGAAGGCCGTCTAAGTAATAATTAAGTAGAGAATTTAGTGGTTTGTGACGTACGTACACGAAATCTATCACAGATAAATATATGATGAGAATTGATCGCGTGTACGACTGGTGAAGTGGAATAATTGTACGGTTTAATGGCTGCGGAATAATAATTATCTTTTATCTGGGAACAAAACTATGATACGGGTGAACAACAATGAATGTCTATATTTACTCGTAATGGAATTTTGATGTATACTATAAGAATAGGGGACACAATAGATCTTTCAGATCGCAGTGCACTTCCACCCCTGCACCTTCCATACATACAAACATTCGTATTAAATAACTACTTGTAGATAAGTATCGTTTTAAAAATATCGATTTCAAATCGCTTGGAAATACTTCCTAAGACAGGCAAGCGTTTATTACATATACAAAAAGTTCGATTATCTATTATGAAACTAACTTGATAATAGATCACTAAAAAAAGGGGGTCCGCCTCGCCCCCTTTTTTACCCCAAGAATTGCATATTTTCTACCTCCCATTACTACAAAATTGTATCAAAATTGAAATATTACGATATTGGATTGCCATCGAAAATCCTTTATTTTAAAAATTTACCTAAACATACCGATGAGTCAGATTTAAATGATTTTTTCTCGCAGTTAATGTCTAATAATTTATTGCCGTTCCGAATTATGACTGGGAAAATGAGAGGACAGGCATTCGTCACATTTCCAGATGTGAACACAGTCATGCAAGTCCTGTATCTAACTAATGGAGTTCTGTTGAATGGAAAGCCTGTTGTGATGAAATTCGGTAACAACATTAGTGAATCAAATATGGAAAAGATGATAACTTAAATATCGCACAATTGTTCAGACTAATGAACAAAAAGGTTGTTATGTATATATTTAACGTATTGCATTTTATATTTACTGTTACTTACTTGTCTTTTTCACGTTTATGTTAGGGTTTAAGGATTTACAGAACACAAAAATTAGTCTTGTGTTTTCACGTTTCCAACCCTAATGATGCTAATATTTCTTTAGCATCATGTATGAATTCTGTGGCTGGATTTTTTACCTTTTTTGTGGTAGGAAATAACGAAAGCTACTCTTCAGTAAGCATAGTTTATTTCGTTCACAACTAACTAGCACTAAATCTACACTTTGTACACTTATGATACACGCATCGTTACGTGGAGCTTGTAGCATTTAGAATCTGGGAATGCTCTGTTAACATTGCTTAAAAATGTTTAAAACGACATCTTAAAATGGGAAGGGAATTGTTAGTGAAATAGAAAATGCAATGTGATAGGCTAAGAAAAATCCGGTGATTTCTATTGGTTAAGGCGATAATGAGGGTTGATCATAAAAATTGTGATACTTTAGACACCGTGTGTGAGTTCGCCAAACTTTACGAAATTTCAACATTTCGAGAAAACTAGGTAATCTACCCTGCACGGGTTATACTAATCTACTACAATTGACAGTTATGAGAGAAAGCAGATCCTCTACAGTTTCTAAATACATATTAAACTCAAGACAGTAAATTTGTCGTTGAGGCAAGAATTGAAGAGGCTAACAGATGCTAAAGAAATATTAGGGTTTGCAAATCATTGGAACTAGTTTTATGAAGTGTGATAAAAGTTCTGAAATTCCTTAAACTCTAACATAAACATGAAAAAGATAAGTAACAGTAAATACAAAATACAATACGTTAAATATATACACAATAACCTTTTTATTCAGTGGCCTGAACAACAATATTATATTTATGAAGAAATACTTTTTTACAACCCCAAACTAGAGGTACGCATTTTGGCAATTATCTCGGCCCGGCCCTGCCTGTTTCTTTGTTAGCTTGACCTGGCCCGACCCGTCCAGTCTTATTTGTTAGTCAAGCCCGCCCAAAAAGATCAGCTTCTACAGGAAAACTATTTTATTTAAAGAGCTTGGATGTCTATGTGCAGCTGCAAATATTTACAAAAAGAGTTGTAGCAACTAGTGCTGGCAAATATGTTAATTTAATAATTAAGTGGAATAGATAATTTGCACAACATTTAGAATTTGGTTCAAAATTAAAATATAAAATCAAATAAGATTTCGACAACAAGACATATTAAAACATACCTAAACTTTCGATAAAATACACACTTCTTGCTTAAAATTTAAAATTATAAACATTATGTACTAAATCAACTCTTGCTGGATATTAAAAAAGAAAATATTAACTTTTGAATCCCATACAACTTCGAAACACGACTTTCAAAAGGGACATCGAAGTATATTTGATTGAAGAATAATAGATACAAAATTCGTTTGGCCAAGTAATTTTGAAAAACTCAAAAACTTTGAAAACTCAATATATTTTTCAGTAAATTATTTCAAAAATGTGTCAAATAGTTTTTTTTTTGCATTAAAAGTTGTGTAATTTTTAGTCTTCTCTTTCTTCTCTTTTTGCAAAGTAAAATTAGTGAGATCTCACACATTCTACAAATGGTCACAAATAATTTTTTTTCGACCCAACCTACATCTAGATTTTTCAGCCCGGGCTGAAACAACAACTATATCTAAAGTTTCTACAATGCAATGAAAATCTGTTCCTATTTATATAAAATACATCAAGGTTTAAATTTATAGTTTAGTACTTACGTTAGTTATTTATTATTATTTTTTCCTTAATCTTCCCACAAGTGAATTATTATATTTCTTACGATCCACAAGAAACGGTGTCTGTTTAATATTATATTACAAACGAATTTAATGAAACAAAAAAAATATGGCGTGTCAAAGCAAAATTATCATATTTCAATTATAAAAAATTAAACAAACCTTTGGAACAACGATAAGGTATTCCATATCTGCAGCAATCGCAATTAATCACAGAAAAGTTAGAAATAGAAACCATAAACAACCTAAAAATTAAATATGAAAATTTCTATATTCAAAACTGTAGCTTAAAACAATGTAGCTATGGTTCGCATACTTATATACACCGGCGAAACGAATTCATAGTTTTTGCGAATTTTAATTAAATAGGCAATAAGTATGTATAATGTTTGTGTAAAATATATTCAAGTTAAGTTAATTTCATCATTTTTTACATTTTGTAAAGCTCATACTTATATATTAAGTAGATGGACTACATAGGAGATTCTACACCTGCTACTGGAAGAAGTCCCAATGCCCCGTGAAAATTACCCTACATTACAGTATTTTCTCCCAAGAAAGCGAAAATTCCTTGTATTTCATTAGTTTTACACCAATATTTTCATGTACTTTTACCGAAAAACGCATTTACCTTGCAAAGTTACCCTAATTACACGGTATTTACCAATTCTTCCCAAATAACTCGAAATGTACCCAAAGTTTTGCATGCATTGTTACGCTTTTGGATGGGTAAAGTTCCCTGCCTTTTTTGGGTTGAGGGATGTCGTCAATGTCGGCCGAATGTTTCAACGCTACGTTATTTACAATGCCGCTAATTACGTGAATATTGGTTGATAATACATAAATAAGTAGAAGAAGTAACGAGTAGAACATCACTTTAAACTAATAAAATTTAACGGCAAATTACTCCAAAAAAGGTGGGGTTAAAGATCAAATACCCATAATTCAATTTCGGACTGACTCTACTAACTAGTCTGTTATTATTTCTCTATCAGTACCGATGCATACTTTTCAATTTGATGTACTAAATTTAATGTAATTTCATTTTTATTGCCCTGAAGAAGCTGAGAAAATTCAGGGAAAATTTGGTAATAAATTAAGAAATTGAATTATGGGTATTTGATCTTTTATCCCACCTGTTTTGGAGTAATTTGCCGTTAAATTTTATTAGTTTAAAGATAATACATAAAGGTGTTTTTGTTTACTAATAGATAGCCCAGTAGATACAAAAGACAAAACTCTTCTAGTAACTAAATAATGTCATTTATCTGCCGGATAAATGACCTGAAAACAAGTCTATAACCTTTTCCGTGTCCGATACAATGTTACTCTCAGCATTTCTTTCAGGGAAATTCTTTTCTTCTCTCTAGGCTTAAGGATGTCTCCTCAAGAAAGCTTTTCACCTTTTTTCCCTATTGAAATGATCTGGTAAATTGTTTTTGATGATAAATTCAAAAATCATGTATTTAATATCTCTCCTTCTAATACCATAATAATTCCTTTAGTAATATACAATAGCCCAATACTTGCTCCTCCAGCTTATTAGAGAATGTTTGCTTTCTCCCTAGGCTTAAGGTAACAAATTCCTCTATGCTACTGGTACCTTCTGCATATCTTGCCAATGAAAGCAAATATGTAATGCATAACTTTAAATATAAAACAATAAATATAAATAAGATGCCCTATTTCTCCATTTCTTGGCTTACGCTGTCAAGAAATTGACAACCCTTGACGTCAGATGCCTTATTGCTTGGTTAAGCATTATCAGAGCACTTTCCGCTACAGGTCGACACCTATGTTCAAGGTTATGCAATGGTATCTCATATTAGGTACCTATCCCCTATTAGAGCACTTTTCTCCAATAAATCCTTTTATCTTATTTATTTTTTCTTTCCATTTTAACCAAACTTACTATATGATACCTTTCTTTTGTGGAAGAAAGATTCTTAAGAATCAAATATAAAATATTTAAAGGAAATTCAAAACGCTTTATATGATCCTTTTAACCATTATTGTATACCAAAAAGTCAAAGCGTTTCATTAGGATACCTCGTATCACTTCCCTACCCTATCCTTTTGTTATTCCTCATTTGACGGCAACACAAACTTCTCCCTTTAGAATAATACAAGTAATTCTACAAGGCCATCAAAAATAACCACTACACATTTAGATATCTACAATCTGCGTGTACGTCCACATTTACATAGAGATACACAAAACTTTCAGTATTCCTTATTGTTAAGCGAGGGGTTTTATGAAATGTCACCTCGGTTTACCGACTTCTTACCAGCCGCCCTCGACATCCGGTCTTGTGAATGATATATCGCTGGCAGGAACGCCTA
The DNA here is from genome assembly GCA_004143645.1 of Protaetia brevitarsis. NCBI lineage: Eukaryota > Metazoa > Arthropoda > Insecta > Coleoptera > Scarabaeidae > Protaetia > Protaetia brevitarsis. The sequence continues at coordinate 63,759 of RXPK01002189.1, forward strand.
GTTCGCCTGGTTCCAGAACCGTGGCAGCGTCGTTCGTGATTTACGACTAATTAAAAATTATACGATAGCTACTCGCGTTGAATGGTACAGCGCGTGGCGGCTATTTAGTACGACTTACATTCCCACTAAGGTTGAATGCGCGCTAATGAGATATTTTTCAACGTTTGCGTCTTGCAAAGTATTTAGTCAGGTGAGTAGGTAATTATAAAGCGAATCTATATTACGTTTTTGTCTATGATGAAACCAAATGACGCTAATTATATTTTCTTTTATGGTGGAGGATATGAAAACTTTGCTGCAGGAACCTTAAAATCTACTTTCATTTATCAAAACAAACCTTACCGAACTTTCGTTACTAATGCAAATATGTAGTTTGACAGCAGTTTCAAATTTGGTGGAGGAGAAGGTTATGCAGGAAGTGTCCGGGTCATTTTTTGTAAGATACTGCTGTGGACGAACACTTTGTTTTCGCGAGAGTTTTTTTTTTTTTAAGTTGCACAGATGTTCATGTTTACTCCGATTTGCCTTTGTCAATGTTTCGTGAGAGTTTCCTCAAATTCTATTGTTTATTTTTAAATAAGATTTAGTTATTGAGTTGATTGTTTAATTTGATTTATTTAACTGTTCAGTTGTTTTAAATGAATTTCACTTTTTAATATGTTTTGCATTTGCTCATGTTGTTCAATGTCCTTTCTTGTACATTCTTCTTCGATGATCTGTGCACGGCTTCCCTGCACGCAGCTGTTGATATATGTATACGACTGTTTAACATTGTAAGAAAGAGTTTCTCGATAGACGTTAAAGCGTGGGTAGATATTTGTAATTGTTAGCTGCCATTTTGTTAATACATTTTGATTTAAAGATTTGTTTCGCTTATATTGATTATATTTCGTCCATCAAGGAACTCGCTTGATAATAATTGTTATTATATTGTTGTGTACACAATTTAGATATAAGACCATTTATTATTTTTGTTCGGGAAGATATAGTTAGTTTAAAGAGTTTTTTTTTTCGTTTTTTAAAATTTTTGCTGATTTGTATTTAATTATTCATCACTTCGGGTTGGGTGAATTGAAGCCTTGTGCTTGTATGTAAGTTTTTCTTTTGTAAATTTACTTGAATTGTCCACGTTTAAATTAGTTTGTGTTTAATTTGAAACCACGTGGATTCATGGGATATGAAAAGGACTATCTTCCTGATCTAATTTGTTCTTTTTGCTTTCTTAAGGGATTTAGCATTGTCCTTTTGTAATTTTAGAGTCTTATGCAGTTTTTGATTTCGGCCAGATCCCTAAGTTCATGGTTTTTTTTCTGCAATTTGAATTTAATGTTTTTTTTTTTATATAATAAAATTATTGATGTTATTGAACGTCATTCAAAATTCTGTTCTTTTATTTTTAATTTAACCTTTTCAATTTTTGGGGTAATTAAAGAAAGTCAGATTTCTTTCACCCACTTTTTACTTTTTATTATTAAAGTCAAGTTTTAATTCGCGAGTGTAACTCTGAGATTAATTGTTCTTTTGCGCCCTTTTTAAATTTTTTATCCGTTGAGCTTGTTGTGTTTGAAAGAAACATAGAAAAGTATTTAAAACGGCAAGATACAATTGCATGAGGCACAAACCAAAAAAAATGTGCCAATTACGAGTCAAATACTACAATTAAAACTTACTAAAAATAGTATTGTGTGCTGTCAATGGCTTCAAAATGTGTATCTAATACCTTTATTTAACCCGATAGAATTAAAATTAAAATTCGAACACATTTACTAAAATACCTGTGGTCAACGCGTAAAATCTCAGGCTACAAGAATATTATATTGGTCTGTTTTCAACTATAATTAAACAGCTGTACTTGCTGAGAGTTCAATAACTTCAATACGGCTAAATGCAAAAATATCAGGTGTAAATAATGTAGTCATTGCCTTTTATCATTTTTATAACAACTATTTAAATATGTATGCAAAAGACATTTATTTAAAACGCATACAACTGAAAATTAGCAAAAACATATGGTAAATTATCACGTTCGTTCTTTAATTTGTAATAAAAATAGGAAGAAGATGTAACTAAAAATGATGTATTTGTTGAGCTATTGCGTTAGAAGCCCTTCCTTTCATGGGTTCCACTGAAAAAACAATTCGTGTATTACCATATCATCAAGCTAGAGATTAAATATAAGCAACGCACTATACGCAAAACTGGAATGCGCGCTGTGTACTTAAAAACGGTCCGCTAAACAACCGGTCGCCATCTTTAAATGTGGCAGAATCCAAACAGCGGCATTTCTATAAAGCCTCGCTTTTCACATCTGCTATTGGCTGTTATAATAAGAAATAGTTCATAATGTGTTCTTATAATTTCTGTATTTAATAATGTTCTGCAAATAATCCTTTCAATTCGCACTTTATCGATTGTTTCTTACTGCTAGTGAGACAATAATAAACAGATGATCAAGTCTGTTAAAACCAACAAGATTAATATAATAACTAATACTATTATATTATATTGTATATGTATATAATTATCTTGAATACATGGATTTTAAATAAACATTTATTTTAAATGATTAGTTTCATCATTTAGATAATTGCAAGTATTAAAGAATATTGTCAAGAATGGAATGTTAAACGGGGTATGTGACAAAATTACAAATTAAGTGATAATTTAAGGAACTTTCACATGCAATCATATATAAACATACCAAATTGCTATCTTTTAGAACGTTTCAAAAAACTTAATTATTAGAAAATTGTGTGTTGTATGTATAAGGACTAAAATTATTAATTTTTAAATTAAATATTTGAACTCGTCATATTAATGTAAATTGATGTATTAATAAATAGAAATTTTGTTATAGTTAGGAACACCATGTTTTTGAAAAATTTAATTACAGTACTATTTGCTAAAGCCTGTTGTGTAGAGCAGAATAGTGACTTCTGAATGTATTCAACAAAAAATTAGAAAGTTGGTTATTGTTTTAATAAATTTGGTTTGTTGAATTTTATTATTACCGCATAATTTCCTTGCCTTCTGAATTATTTAATTTTAAAACCTTTCTTTTCGAAATACAAAATTTTGAAATTATTTTCTTTATCAGTGAATGATTAAATTTAAAGACACAACTTCATGCAGCAATATTACATAATTATCACAAACCCATTGAAAATAGTCTCTTGCCTTACAGGCTGTTTCTGCTACAAAAATGGTAGATCTTTTATGCTTGGAAATAATTTTTAATGAAATCCCGCAAAAATAGTGTAACGGACTTAAATCCAGGTTTTTCAGTTCATTTGGGATATGTGGTACTTAAAAAGTCATGTAGAGTTCGTGAAAAATATAATGGTGCTGCGTTGTGAATAAACCAAATCTGCCAAGCGATCCATAGTCCAGATAGTCCATCAAATATTTTTCCAAAAACTGTAGATAGCTTATCCCATTTAATCATTCTAGAAGCACATTTGTGTCTCTTAAAATACTGCCTATACGAAAAGCCGTACTGAAATTGACTTATCTTGCCACATCCGGATTAACATTACCCTAATGATTCGTGACATGAAAATCCATACCATTTCTGGTAAAACTGTATCTAAGCATGAATAGAACTTTAACGGAGAAGTCTGCATCTTCTAATAAACATCGACAATACGCGAAGGACGATCAGTTTCAGTTAATTCTTGTACATTATATATATGAGCAATTGCAATTACTTAAAGAGGTAGTGATCTGAAATGGTTACTCTTCTATAGATGTAATCCAGAGTATAAAGAAAGTCCAATATAACACTATGTGAGGAGGAGAACAACTTTAACTTCGAAAGTCGCGGCAGACACTTTCCATCGTATTTCAAAAGATTTAGGCGACATTTTTAAAGGGCAAATTTGCTTTGCCTTGCGAAACACTGCGACACCTTTTCAAGGCAACGCGCAAAAAATAAACATCATCTCAATAAAGGGTCGGGTTTTCCAAAAATCGATTGCAGTGGGTGTAATAAGATTTACATTGGACAAACAAAGCGTGCGATCGAAGCTAGGTTCAAGGAACATATGGCAAGTTATTGCTATGGGAGACTTGAATCAACCAGGTCGCACAACACCCAAACGATACTGGATATAAGATTGATATAGAAAACCTTGAATTACTGAAAAATGTACAATCTTCTAAGCGTAGATTTACAAATATCTTTCCTTTTTGGAGAAAGATAAGGATTGCATAGGTCTTTTCTTATTTTTACTTTAATTCATTCGGCCTTTTGATTGATAATGGGATTTTAATGATAATGTTACTGAAATAATTGTCCGTAATTAATGAAATCTTGTGTAGCGCGTAGTGATCGATTATTCATGTGTTTATTACTACGCTACGGTCCTTGCGATATCTTTGTTATATTTATATTTTGTAATTTTATTCATTCTATAATCATGAATATCAATCTAAAGTAAGGCTCAGCAAATTTAAAGAGGCAAAGAAAGAAAATGTAAAAATTGAGTGAAGTTATTCTTATGGGAAAAGCAAAATCCTAAAATTCAATATTGAGAATAATAATTACGCCAACTTAAACCTTAAATACCGAATTGCTTCTCACAGACTTCAATACTGTTACGATAGTTCCATTATTACTTTTTTCATAATCGAAAGATTCAATCACATTTACCACTCCCATCATAAAAATTTCGAGCTTGCCAATCCATTTTCGCATTATAAGAGCTGCAACGCTTCCTGTGTAGGTACTTTTCAATTCTCGCAACAAATTCCGATGCAATAACTCGATAGGAGCGAGGAACGTCTAAAGCGTAAGTAAGCAAAACAGAATAAGGAAATAGCATCTAATAAGGAGGAAGCAAGCTAAGAGACGAGAGCAGCCGTACTAGCTCAAACTATTCTTACTAATTGATATAAATGTCTGCAAGAGTGAATCCTTCGACGTTGGCGCTCAAACAAGTGGGATGAATTGCGCAAGTACTGCCGAACTGAAAGCAAGGCGAAAACGTCGGATTTGTGTTTAGTCAGCTCGTTACTGAGTTGTAGAAGTAGACACGGTTCGGAATTATTTTGACTTGCATTCTATTGCAGTCGAACGAGAGATTTTGTAAGAGAGGATTTCAGCGCTGACGAATTCATTTCGTCCGTATGCTTTCTGCCTCTATTTTATCTGTGAGTTTGTAAAAGCGATTAACAGAAAGAGTTTGAACAAAAACAGTATATTTTGAGAATGATTCCGTTACTCGCCTACAAAATACTGCAATTAATATAATGAATATATCATCTGCGTATCTCGTTAAAGTAGGAAACTGTAAAGGCAGTTAAGTCGAATATATGTACGTTTTTTATGACGCAGCATAGAAAAATACCTACTGATGCAGTAAAAAATTATAAAACCTTTATTAATTTGCTATTTCTTTGGAAAATTTACAAATTCGAAGGATCTTTGAGAAGATCTGAAGCAAATCCAAATAGATTGAGTTTCTAAGCAGGATTGTGAATCGGTTTTTGTCAAATCAGTTTTGTTTGTTTTGTTTAACAACAGCTAATTTTTATATCCGCCGACATCTTCGACATCCACCAAGATTTACATATCGTTTCTGCTAAAATCAACAAACACCAAATTAGAAATAAAAACGATTCGTTCGCGAGTATTAAATATTTTTAGTTTGCAGTAATTTATGATTCAATCGTAAGCGGGATTTATATTATATCTTTTTAATAAGATTCACTCACGAGCGAATTGTATTTTTTATCATTCTTCATACGTTTTCAGAAGTTTTGTGACACTGAAAACTGTAAAAACGAGAAGTATATTTTTGGGAGTGATTTTTTATATAAATAATAACTAACCAATGAACAAATAAGATATATTTTTTTGGTAGGTGTCACTTTGGGGGTTAGTATAAAAAATCATTCAGTGAAGGTAAATCATTTATATAAATTTAAGAAAAAGGGTTGGTCCCAATACAGATCCCCGAGGCACGCCAGTCCAAATACTACTTCTATGCGAGTTAAGTTAAATATGACTTAAACCACTTCAACGTTGACCCGGAAATACATTGTAACGTTTCACGTTAATATAAAATAAATTCCTTAGTTTCTTAAATCACATTTAAAAATAATTAATAATTTAAATGCAATTTTTATCAATTTATTTTGATCACGGACACATTCTGTAATTAATCACTTGTATCTAGTTTTGGGACATGTTTATTTACATCATATTTTCTGAACATACCTGTTTCAACTGCTGTTTTTGCTTTAATTGTATGGCATATAAGCGTGGCTTTCTGTGTTAACAATCCCTTCTTTTACTGACGGCGGACACAGCACCGATATCCGACACTGCTGTACGGACTCTCTTGGTAATCTCTCTCTGGAAGTAACTGCGGACACAACCTGTAAATTTTTGCGCACTTATTTTGGCAGAAGCTAGAATTTGTGGGCAAAAGTTTTTCAACTATTCTAACAAAGAAATCGTACATATTAATTTGTTTGGGGCGGAAGCTACCGACATTTTAATTGGTATTTCACGCACGTGCTTCTTATCTCGGCATCCGCTAATTTAGAAGCGAGACAGCAAACCGGACAGTTATAACTGCAGAATCTCTCTTATTGTTTTGACCCAGACAAGAGCTAAGTCAATTCAGAAAGATCTGATTTACTGTTGCACTCATCTTGAAATAGACAAGGAACTTATTCCTTGCATCAGGAAACTAGACGATTAAACCGTACTGCGATATTGGGAACCCGTGCTTTTGACAACTAATTTCTTGATTATTTCGTTGCATTGCTATGTAATTTTCTATACTTTTGTTGTATGCATATTTGCTCGCTGCCCACTGGCAATAAATAATAAATAAAAAGGGCTTTATTTTGCTAATTTTACCCCGCTGTGTATAAACTCACTTCTTCTATATATAATTTTCCGTGTGTAAATAAAACTGCTTAATCAAAATACCCGATTTTTGACTGGATTAGATTGTAGATAACCCTGGCTTACTCACGTTACTTAGCTACTCGTAGAGTGATTTAATTAATCTATTTTGCACTCTGTCAAATTATTACTGGTAGCCATAACCTCTTTTTTTATCACCTGTCAAACGCATAATGAATTTAGTCAGCAATCCATTTGTGGCAGCACCATCTGTGTTGCAAGAAATTAGTTCACTAAGTTAAGAAACTAAACAAGCTGCTATTTAATTTATTGTTATAAAGAATAATTAAAGAAATTTTATTTAATTTTCATTCTACAATATCTATCGTTGTAAATTAACCCCGGCAAAATAGAACACTGTTACATAATTTGGCACCCGAGCAGATGTAGAAGCCACCCGTTACAACCGTATTTCAACTTATATAATAACAATATCGAATGTATTGATCAAATCGAATGCTTCAAATCAATCAAATAGCATTGCCGTATAAGGTGTTCAAACTATCAAAAGATATGTGATTTCGCAAATAAAGTTAAATAAAGCTGTTTTGATTGAACATTTTAGGACAATACCATAAATAGAAGAATCTTAACCAGGGTTAAAGGCAATAAAGATAAAAGTTTACTGTACCTAAAATCGAAGATTCTTATTCCTATTTTAGCTTTTAGTGTTACGTATAGCTCGTAAGGATTTTTTCCAATCTGGCAAATTGCAATGGCTCTGAAATTAGAGATATTAAAACGCGGTAAATATAGTCGCAGTAAAAATCTTGTCATTTTTATTCCATCCATTCGCGTAATTTCTACCGTCCGCATACCGGAAGAACCAAATTAAACTTATTCGATACAATCCAATAAAATCCGAAGATTGAAAATTTAATGTCAGGCGGCCTCTTGTGATACCCCATGAGGAAGAAAAAGAAAATGTTACCACCGACCAGCTACGTCAGACGGACGAAAATGGCGAGGTAATAAAACGAACGATACATTCGACTGCCATCAATATCCCTAATGCGTGTTCTCTCTACCGGAACACGTGAACCAATAGGCTCTAAACCGGCGGAATCCGTCTCGAGACTCGTTTGGTCGAAAGCTACGACCAAAGAGCTTTATAAGGGGAGACACGTCAGTGGGAAGAGGAGAAGAGGGTGGAAGAGAATAGAGTGTGGGTATGCATCAACATCATAGGGAACCTCAAGCGGACTTGATACGAAAAATGTATTGGAGATCGGCCAGTCGCGTGTGGGGAAAAAAAATTGAGAGTTTTTAAGCTATGAAATGGAGAAGGAAGAGAATACTGGAGATGCACGATAGGCAAATAAAACTGAGATAAATGGACCGTACCGGTTGGAGAGATTTACTATGCTCGCTGTACGTCTGATAGGAGGAATCCTTTCCCGGAGCAAGAATCTAAATTCGGCGAATTGATAAAGGGAATTGCGATCTCTATCTGTGCATCAGCTGTGTGTATATATGGCTGCGTTTTGTAAACGGACTGTCGGAGAGAATGGGATAGGAAATATTCGACCGAAAAGTGCCGTTTATTGATCTGTTTCGGAGTTGAGACGGACGCTCGCGTGAATTTAGTGCGCTGGTAAAGTGATTGAGTACTGGGCAAATGGGAATTGGTGTCGTGATGTTGTTGTATTAAATGGGCTGGAAATGTTTGGGCGTGAATAATAACATTGACGCGAATGAAACTTTAATTTGGACAATGAAAAGCTTTGATCTACACCTTCAGTAAAAGTCGTTTAAATGCATCTATAAAATATTTTAATACATGTATCCCCAATCAGGCTACTTAAGCATAACCTCATTAAAAAAAATGAGGACGTAAAAGTTCTCGCAAGAGAGGATACTGTGGGGCTACTTCAAAAACCATCAGAATCCAGAAGCTGTCCAAATAATTGTTTCTATTTTTGCAGGTCATTGCAGACTCAGCAAGCATTTACCTGGCATCGGTTTAAGCATCAGATGCTTAATAAACCGATAAACCGATGCCAGGTGATGATTCTAGCTGTGTTTAGACGACGACAAGCAGTAAAATACATCATTTGCCACTGTCACAGCGGCTATTAGAATTAGATATATAATCTTTGCAAAGGTTCTCATTTCGTTGGAAGACCTTAAGATATTGTTCAACAACATTCTCATATATCCCAAAGATCACCTCCAACCTGTTGGAGGTCATAGAGATTGAACGCCATTTGTAGTTGGTGCAGCAGGTAAAACTTCAGAATTTACTCAAACAAAACTACGGTAATACCGTTCACCAGGAAGAAGAGAGTTGAACTTTAGACATCATCTACTGTTCAAGGTGTAAAGTTTGCATTTCCAGAAAATTTAAAATATCTAAGCGTTTTATTTGATAAGACACGTCCTATAATCTGGATTGGAGGAGATCACTCACAGAGCGAAGCTATGCTTGTGGACATCCGAAGGATATGTGGGATATCTTGGGATCTCCAAACCTAGTCTATTGGCTCTACGTGATGGTAGTACGTCCAACCACAACCTATTGGTAACAAAAGCTGCAACAAGTCAGACCCACAGCAAAACTTGCATCTAAACAAAGAATCGCAATTGTAGCAATTGCAAACGGGTCTTCTTTCTCGTCGTTGGCACTAGAAGCCCCTCTGGAGCTACCACCTCTGCAGATGTTCTGAAAAGGCAGGCAAGATTAACTACATTTTGCCTATGGCAGATAGCGAATCAGTCGCCACATACTCATGTCTGTGTGACTCGGTCATTCCCGATGGCATGATGGGAATGCGCTCAGACATGATGTGTACTGGACCAGTGATCGATGCATATTTAACTACCTCCTTTCCAAACAGAGAGGAATGGAGATACAACGGAAGAATACTGACTGAACTTTCAGGTTGACATCTATCCTATTGAGATATGTGTGAGAGATTTTGCATAAAAACTACAAACACAAATCAATAAATATCTTCAGCGACAATCAGGCGGTGCTAAAAGCACTAGAGGCGTACGAATGCAGCTCCAAGCTGATCTGGACCTGTCAACATATCCTAAGCACATTGGGAATGGCTACAAATCTATGCTTAATCCGGATAGCTGGACACTCAGTCATTTTCGGAAATGACATCCTTGCCAAAAAGGGTGCTGCGACGCAATTTCAGGGACTATACCCTGCCATTGACAGAGCACCTTCGGTATTTAACCAATAAAATACATTCTGAGCATATCAGAAAGTGCTCCAATACTGGAACAACTATCTTGTTTTGGTGTGTGCAAAAGAATATATTTCACATAGTTCAACCAGAACCAAGGAACTGCTAGAAATTGCCCGTTAAAAATGTCAAAATGATTGTCTGTCTTTTTAGGTAACTGTAAACTTAGAACGCACTTTACTCAGAATCGAGCGCGCTGATGAGTCTGAGTACCGACTATGTTTAGAAAATGAAGAGACTGTTGAACGTATTTTGTGTCATTGCCCTGCTGCAGAGATCAGGTAGGTAATCTTTGGAAAGGCCGACCCTTCCCTGAAACCTGAAAACAATTTCATTCAGCAAGATACTGAACTACCTTGTAGGCCTGAACTTGTTGGATGAACTCTGAGATAACATCTGCTTTATAATAGACCCGGATGCTATGTCTTACCACACTAATTAACTAACTAAAGTATTATATCTGAAGAAAATTTAATGCTCACATAGTAGGCAACCATTAACAAATAATTGATCAAATGGAAAAGATTCTAAATGTCATTGTGGAAGTCGATAATCTTGCCAGACATCATGGGTTTCTTATTGAATTAGATTAAGATTGGAGTGGACATTATTCTCCGAATTAGAACTGTTATTGCTGAAAGGCTAACTATTTCTCTGGAGCTTTCCAAACTCAGCAGTAGAAACTATACCCTAAGATTTTTCACTTCACGTATATTTTATATAAAAAATTAAACATATTGCTATGGAATGGCACCCCGGGTTTCGGAAATTTAAATGTGTATTTTTATTTATTCCTAATCAGCCTTGTCAAAACAATGATAGAGTTTCCACAAGTTTTGTTTTAATTGTTAGTATCATTTTATTTGGACAGTTCTGTATATTGAATTTCATTTATTTGTACATTTTGCGTACTCCTGTTTTGTATAGTTTATTTGCTAGTTTTTTCTTTGCGTTGCGCTGTGCGTTGAACGCACGAGTTTGTAAATTTCACATATATGAGAATGTTACCCGTGAGGCCCGGAGGAGTTATCAGATAGACGAGCCCGCGTATTGTTGTGTTTAGTTTTTGGTTACCGTTTATGGTAATCCTTTTCAGTTTAAGATGTAGTTCGTTGGTTGTATTTAAAATCGTCTATCTTGTAATTCTTTAGTTAAAATGTATTAGATAGGTGTGCACATACATGTAAGGCTTTTTAATTATATTCGTTTTAGAAGTAAGCGCGTTTAGAGTTTAAATTTTCCGTTTTTTTTTTGTAGTCATATTTAATTTTATTTTATCACCTCGGGGTAGGTGAAGTGAAGCTGTGAGCTTGTTTTGTATTTCATTGTTAATTTTGCTTGTTTCTTTACGTCATTTGAATTAAATTTTAGTTTGCCTTGAATTTTTAAAACCACGTAGATTTTGTGTGGTATAGAAAGTCCTTCTAGAACGAATTCACCATTTTGTTTGCTAAAGGATTTGCATTGTCCTTTTTAAATTGTAGAATCTTATGCAGGTTTGTTATATGCTAGAATCATATATTCATGCTTCGTAATTTTGTTTTTTTTTTATTTGTAAACTCACACAGCAATATGTTACTATGAAAAATAAAGATATATTATTATTATTATCTCTCGGTGTGAACGTATATTTGCGAAGTATATTTTAAATGTCAGATAACTTTATGTTTAAAGACAATATACAATAATAAAAAGATTTGCCATATGTTGCAATATTATTAATATTAAATTCATTTTTTAGGCGGATAAATCCTGTTTGCTCTTGTTCCTTTACTATAGTTTGCTGTGTGTCTTCGTCTCCTCTACTATTCTCCTCCATTGTTCTCGGTCTTGTAATTTTTGTTGTATTCCTTTTACTCCCATGATTCTTAAATCGTTAACGACCTGGTACTCCCATTTATCTTGATTGATTTTTAGTCCTCTTACTTCTGCTTCTTCTATTAATCTCGTCAAGGAATGCTGGAGCTCATAGGCAAGTGCAAGTATTCGCTGCTAGGCGAATACTTGCACTAGTTTCTGTTCTATGGTGCCTTTTATTTCCATCTTCCTCACAATTGCCTCCAACGTAATGTTAAACAGTGTTGATGATAGTGTGTCGCCCTGTCTGACCCCTCTGTCAATCTCAATTTAATTTAATTAATTTAACATAAACTTGCATATTGTTTGAAATTGCCACGCATGTTGAATGACAAAAATGTTGAATAAACATATAATATATTATATCTCAGTACATTTAATAAAAAAAAAAAATATAACGCCTGTAAGCGCAGCCTTTACATTTTATTAAAAAATGGTCCTATATCTACATAAAATACATGAGTATGTACCTACATTCATCTAAATTGAGCATTTTGACGTATACAAACATCCCATCCAATTTGTCTGCAAACAGATCAACTTGAGAAAATACGTACGTATAGATACATATATTTCCCAGCTGCTTCGTACGTAATCCGTGCCCGCGGTTCCATTTTCTAAAATTTCAATTTCACATTTCAAATTGTCCGTCCGCGTTTATTCAGAAAACCGCTGCATTCGTGAACTCTTCCCCGGCAATTTTGCGCGCTACCCCGCCATAATACCGCATTATGTACGCCTGTGTATACTCAGTTGCTCCCCCCCCTCCCCCGCTCGACTAACATGCATACATCGAGCTGTACCGGCTGTACAAATCGCGTGCAATATGTACTCGTAAGCCACTGACGGCCACAGATGAACTTCCACATTCATTACGTGGCGAGCTGGAGTCTATCCGTTAGTGCAATGCGCTCTGACTGCCAAGTTATACTTATTTATGCATCTACAACTTACACATGTACGTTTCATTTTCGTTTTTCAACGTTAAAGCCATAAGGGTGATTACGCACAAGCTTTCAGGCTTTGCGCTTTTTGAATTTTTTCGAATGTAACTGTTGCAGAGAAATTTCCAACATCTACATGGGCGCCACCTTTTTGAAAAATATTTGTGTTTACTTAACAATAATTATAATTACAATGAATAAAATCTGAACTCCAATTATCATAAGCACAGAGTGGATTTAGACCTGGAAGGAGTGAGTACCCAAGATCGATAACAACAATAACATTTTTTTTGTAGCAGGAAAAATGCTTTACACACCCCCAGGCTATTAGCCTGGTATGTGGAACTCACGTCCACTAAAAAATCTCCCCGATGAGCAAGATTCCACCTCAGTATCGTTTTTCACAATCCATCGAGGTGGTGCCCCCGTAATTAACGTTCAGCCATCTCCTGCTTCTTCGCGATCAAAATTGTCTTTGCGAAAGCAGAGATCCTGTACCATGTGTCCCGGCTTCGGAGCATCACCTGAACAAGGTTTGCCGGTGTAAGTACTCCGACATCTCGCTCCATCTGGTCACTGTGTGACTCTACCTTACGCATTCGAAGAATGTATGGCGAGCATAGTCACAATCGCTGTCCTGGTACCGACAGGAGGCACTATCCACTTTCCCAATTTTGCATAGGTAATCGTAAGCTCTCAGTGATTTCTGGCCATCCAGACTGAAAGATCCTTAATCAATTCGGCCGTCCATCTGCCTTTGGTGTCCACGTCTCAATCGTTCTTGGCTCAGCTTGTCTAGGAGATTTGCCTTCTCTCCTTGGCTAGAAGATCTGTAGAGATTACTCTTGCTATGACTAGAATCACTCTCTCCGATACCGTCTTATAGGAACTTATGCAAAGCTCCCCTCCTTTGGACTGGGGCCATCCTCCTCCAGTACTTCTCCTTTCGGGGCACGTCTGCTCAGATCTCACTGCCGTACATGAGAATGGACTCCAATACCGACATCAGAAGCCGACGTTTACTTGCCGATGGCTCTCCGACGTTGTCCATCAGTCGGCTAGGTAGGGTGACTTTCTGAACCGCTTTGTTTGCCGCGAAGTAAATATAGTCCCATTACGTTATACGACTGTCCAGGTGTGCTCCTAGGTACTTAACAGACTCGGAAGTCGTGATCATCTCGTGTCGACCACTAGCGGTATTCGCGAGTATCCTACGTTCGGATAACAGTACAACTTCCGTTTTTTGGGTGGCCAGCTCCAACCCGTGTTCATCCATCCAAGTGGTAACCCTCCTCATGACCTGATTGAGAAGCCTCTGGGTATCCTCGATATCGGTAGCTACAATCACGGCCGCGATGTCATAGGTGTAGCCAACGAGAGAGGTGTCAGCAGGCATCTCCATACGAAGGATGCCATCGTAGGAGATGTTCCACAGGTCTGGACCCAGGATTGATGCCTAGGTGGCGCCATCCCTCCGTCGTTTCGTACCTAAGCACTTTGTCCGCCAGGTAACTCCGCAACATCCGGAGAAGGTAGTGCGAAATGTAGAAGCGGTCCTCAAAGGCGTCCAGAATTAATAACGTCCCATCTGGCGCTATTGAAAGCGTTCTTTACATCAAGGGTGATGAGCGTCATTATTCCTCTGGTGTGTCTGTTCTTGTGACGCTCCGCAAAATAGATGTCCACTATTTTCCCAACGGCGCTAATTGTAGGCCTGAAGCCGTGCTGCCTAGGAGTCCTCTGGCGGCGTCGACGCTAGCCAGGACCCGCGTCTTTGGTAGCTTCTTCCTTACTGTATCCAGCATGCAATGTGGTCTATACGCTGGTTTCTGTGCTTGCAATAATAACATAATAATAATAATAGCAATAATAATATAAGCCTTTATTGAATTTAATATAAATATTCATATGAAAATACGTAATGGGAATAAGAAGATGATATACAGGCTTAAGCAAATCGATGGATCCATTCCAATATCTTTAATATAACTACTTTGAATTTAATAAGACTTTTTACATTTAATTAAAGACAAATCGGTATTCGCTGGTATATTTATATCCGAATCAGACTTCTGGTTTAGCCGGAAATGATCATCACCTTTTTATTTTAAATGGAACACCCTGTATATTTTTATGAATTTCAATAAAATCCTGCTTCAAGGTTACAGTGTACAAAATACAATATACTAAACAAAGCAATAATATTATGAGCAACACAAGAAACAACTAAACAAGGACTTAAAAGCAACGAAGAAATTTGACAACTGACACTACAATAACCGTAGCAATGAGTAACATTTTATTTTACCCAGCATAAATTTCATTTTCACAAATAGTTTTTCTTTGTCGTCTGAAATCTTACCTTAAATATTAGTCAATAACAAACATTAAAAATACAAGCCTACCTTTCCAACGCAACCTTCTTACTGTGAATCCAGTGTAATGTACAATCAACCCAAAAAATTATGACTTAGGTATGTAAAACGAATATTCTAACACATCTACTTTAAATACATTGCCATCATAATCCGTAAGGGAGCTGACTATCGTCTGGAAAGATGTTTACCATGGACGACAAAGGTGCCCGAAACTTCTTAGCTTGCGCGGCGATTTACATTTGCAAAATTAGATCTTGGTAGTTTCCGGCAAAGGATTTTATATAATAATTCTGATTTTTCATTTGCTTGTTTATGTCGAAATTTTATTTCAATCAACTGTTCATATTTTTTTTTTAACATAAAAGTTAAATCATTAACTTTAGTTATATACTTTACCTGCGTTTGTTATACTAGTATTTATGTAAACGACGATTTATTTCTGTTGGTAGTTTCGGTGTCAATGGCTTTCATTGAAGTTATATTAGGGTGTATATAACTTATTATTACTTCAATAACTAAATGTCCTGATATTTCTTTTTACCTTTACAAAATAATATCAACGCCAGTTTACTTATTTAGTTATTTATGATGTTAAAATTGAGAATACTGAAAAATAACCGGTTTACGTGTTTATTTTTCATAAGACTGAAGAGGTTTTATATGAAAAAATCCCTAGAAGATCAATATAGTTGAAGAGACGAGTGAACGAAGGTGTTATGTTGCAAAATCAAACTTTTTCAGAAATTAGGTTTTTTTTTGTGTAATTTTTCTCAAAAGTAGTGTAACATAACCGCTTCATACATTCACAAGACTCTTGCATTTCTGGAATTTTCGATGGTGCTATGTGAAAGATGGGTACAAAACACCTTCATTCATGCAAAAAAGACAGTTTTTAAAATGCGACATAGCACCTTCATCCACTCGTATCTTCAATTATAAGTAGACACTTTAAAAATAAACGTATTTTTGCTAAAAGTGTTTACAAAAAGCAATTTTAAACAATAAACAAAATTTAAGAACATGTAATATGCTTGAAATAATTCAAATCCACAGACATAAAACAGAAAAACAAAATTTCTCTAAGGTATATAGCTTAGTTTTGTAACTAAATACAACATTTTTTTGGAAATCTATTTAATTAAAAGTGTTAATAACATTTTTCATATTTGATCATAAAATCAAATCAACGCATTATATTAAATTAAATTAAATATATCACAACAAAACAATACTAATTTTGTAAACTTCTCCTGGACCCTTCACTACAAACTGCACTAAACCGGACATACGTTTCGATAGCAAAGCTATCATCATCAGCAGATACACTGAACTAAATAACTACACTAAAACTACCGTCTAATCTACTACTTATTCTTAATAAACCGTAAAGACAAGAATTTAAGGGTCCTATATCTGAATTCATTAAAATATGTTTGTTTTTATATATTTCCATACCCTCATAACAATTTAATTGCACATAGTTGTTTACGTTTTTAACTAACTTTATATTGTCAACTTTATGGTTTTCTTCAAGCATATGTAGGGCTACACTAGATTTGTCAAACCTTCTAAATTAAAGATGAGCCAAATGCTCCTTGTAACGCGTTTTAATTGATCTTTTAGTTTGCCCAATATATACATGATCACAATCTTTGCAAGATATTTTGTAAATACCTGATTTGTCCAAATTATCTACTTGATCTTTAGGGTTACCTAAAATATTCTTAAGACTATTATTTGAAGTAGAAACTATGTCAAGATTGAATTTAGAGAAATTTTTTTGTGGACCTTTCGTATAATTTGGATAAAATGGTAATTTAACATATTTCTTATTTTTCCTGTCACTAATTTCTAAAGTACTCACATTTTTAATTCTTATTTTGTTTTTATGTTTTCTAATGGTATTATATACAACGTCTTCAGAGAATCCATTAAATGCAGCGATTTTAATAATTTCTTTAAGTTCTTTTTTATATCGTTCTGTAGATAGAGGAAAATTAAGTAAGCGATGTACCAAAAAGTTAATAGCTGCTAGTGTGTTTTTCCATGAATGGTTTGAATCTTCTGAAATAAATCTGTTATTAGTAGTGGGCTTTCTATATATGTCTGTTTCTAATTTATTTTTATTTCTTATTACTAACATATCGAGAAAAGCAGTCCTATTGTTTGTTTCCTCTTCATGGGTAAACTTAATGGAAGGAAATTTTGAATTTAGCTGTTCAAGAAAATCTCTAGTTGAGCACTTACTAGTATCAAAAACACAAAAAAATGTCATCGACGTATCTAACCCAAACCCGTGGAAAATATGCCAAAGTATTCTGAAGATCGGTTTCAAATTTTCCCATAAAGAGGTTAGCTATGAAGGGAGATAAGCTGTTACCCATTGCTGCTCCTTCAGTTTGTTGGTAAAAGGTGCCGTTGATTTGAAAGAAATTTTATTTCACGCAGAGCTTCGCCAAAGAAATGAAACTATCAACTTCATTACTGCCCAACTGATTACCTTTCAACAAATCTTCTAAATGAGTCAGAGTGATATCAACGGGAACGCTGGGAAACAGTGAGCTCAGATCAAATGAAACTAAAACTTCATTGTCAGTAAGTTCAGTGTTTTTAATTTTTTCAATGAACGCGTATGAATTTTTAACCGCTAAATCCGGGGGTTGCACAGTAAGTGATTGAATTTGTCAGATAGCCATTTGGACAGTAAGTAAGTTGGACTATTGATATTGGAGACAAATTCATAATTTTATCTTTGCAAATGTAACTTGAATAAGTTTTTAAAAAAAAACCGAAACATCGTTATACATTTATATTTTATTGTTACGTAAAAGACCAAAAAAAAAAAACAAGACACAAATTTCAAAAAATAATTTCATGTATTCCTTTGTCATTCATATTTCTAATATTACTATTAAGTCGAAGCATCTTAATTTTTAAGTTTTAAATCCACATGTTACACAGACATTCCAAAAACGCTGTCAATCCAATTTATTAGAAACTTTTCTCAAAGCTTTATTTTATTTCCCTTATATATCTCAAAACCGCACATTTTCCTAATACCCCAGAAATAGCCCACTTACTTGATGGAAGACACTACGGTCTCATCCTTCAGAGATAAGAAAACTGCATCATCACCGCAATCATCTTCAGGGACTCTTAAAACACGGCCAGCAGCACGCGGCTCGAGATTCGCTTGCATAAAAACGGGAGCAAGTGGAGGGAGACCGGCCACTGAAGATCGAGTAAATAAGATGGCCAGAGGTTATTGCCACGGGTACGACGTCAATAAGATAGGGCGAGTGGCGTCCCCCTGACTTGCAACCGGTCGACAGGAGTGCACGACGATAGGTGTCGTCGTTGGCGACGGTCATACGCTAGATTAGGATCTAGATAGCCGCGAGTCGCCTTGGTAACCGCACGTTTGGGACTAGTTAGCGATCTGCTACGTGGGGGAATTTGAAAATCAGTCCCAAACACGAAAAAATATATATATAATGTGTACTATATAAGACAAAAATCTTGCATCAGATTTAGAGAGGGATATAAATAAAACGAGAAAAGTATATAGGCCATTAATGAATTGTGCGAATGTAATATAGTAAGCACTTATGGTTTGGACGGCGGCCTGCCTTTTGATGACAAGAAATACTGTCTTCTAAATACTAAAGATGAGCTTAGGCAGTCACAATTTTCTGTTAAACTTATTCTTAGTTACTATGAGAAAAATATATACAGGGTTGGGATAAAATATGGAACCAAGCAAATAACTTTAAAACGGAGAGGATAGTGTTGATGAAACTTTCCAAATAAGTGTCATGAAATATAATACATCTAATTTCGATTTTGTTGTTGTGATTGTACTTCCAGTTCAACAGGAAGTTACCTTTATTTTTTTTTTTATTTAAATGAAACACCTTGTATATTTTTGCAGATTATAATAGACCTTGTTTTTGCGAATTCTACCATACTGGTTTTAGCGCAGTTATCTGTAAATAATGAAGAGATAGAACACTTCACATTTACTGAACAATTAATTTTCTTTATTGTAAATTATTAACAAAATGGTAGTCATCTTATAAACGAACATATTTGAAATGTTCAAAATGCTCGCCGTTTACTTCCTGACCTTTTCCAAAACATCTCTACGGATTAAATCACATTCATCGACTATTCTTTCCATCAACTCCTGCAAAGTAGTTGGTCGCCTAACGTAAACACGAGATTTGAGAAAACTCCAAAGATAAAAATCTAATGGACTAAGCTCTGGAGAACGTGCAGGCCACTCTATGAATCCTCTACGTCCAATCCATCCATTTCGGAAAGTAGCACTCAAAAAGTTCCTAACTCGTCTATCATAGTGGGGAAGCGCTCCATCCTGTTGAAACCAAAAATGTTGAAGCAACTCCCCATTGTGTTGAGGTGCGGGAATAATGTGGTTTCTCAGTAAATCCAAATACTTTTCCCCGCTTAAGTTTCCTTCTATAAAAAATGGGCCTACAAGCCTGTTTTCAACAATTTCCATCCAGACATTCAACTTTTGAGGATGGTGAGTATGGGCTTCATGGATCTAGTGATGATTCTCATTGGACCAGGTACCTGGAATTACGGCGATTGACTGCTCCATCTAAACAGATTTTAGTTGCAAAATGTTCGTCTACATTACAAATTTTCATCATTCTTTCGCAAAACTTCAGGAGTCGATCACAATTAGTGATTGTAAATTTACTGACTTTTTCATTTACCGGTAATTCGGTAAATGAAAATGAAAATATCGGTTTACCGGTAAATTACCGGTAATTTTTTTTTTTTTTCATGTGTGACATTAATGGGGATTCCCTAAGAAAATAGGGTTAGAAGTTAGGCTAGAATAATACATATTTTGCACAATCTTAGGACATAATATTAGAATTTTGTAATAAATATTTGTATTTAATTATATATTTTAATAATTTTTAATATTTATTATTTATTTATTTTTAATATTTTTTAATATCCTCTCATAATAGGGATTTACGAAAATTGGATCCGATATATACCGATGTACCAAAAGCATTCGGAAACTGTATCATTTGCAATGTACTGGCGTTCGGAAATTTACCGGTACATACCCGTTCCATCTACCGGATCCATGATTGTGGATCGAGAATTATAGTGGGTAAATGAAATTGTGTCGGTAAACACCTTATAAGAACTATAGTTACTCATTATACTCAATACTAAACTTATACGATACATACCTACATAGTTGTTAGTGGTTGTTATACCCGGAATTTAAATATGAATGTAAATAACGTATTAGGAATATGTTCTATTTGTGGTATATATGATGATTTAACCGCAATTCAAAAACATTTTGACGAAAATCACATGATTCATTTTATATTGATGGAATGAAATACGAAACCAGTACGAAACGCACGTAAAACACAATAATTTTAAGTTCTTAATGATTGAAAACAAAACAAGATGTACTGAACACGTTCTAAATACATGTACCAGTTCCATCTACCATTTGAATCAGCTGTTTACCGGTAGGAACTCGGTAGATACCTTACAATCCAATTTTCTTTAACCCCTAGTGTAGTGTATTCAAAATTGCTATTAATTTAAATACGTGAAATGTTGTTCTTATATATTATTATTTTTAAATATTAAAAAATGAGACATTTTCTTACTCTTTAAGAAAAACAATTTTAAACTTTTAAAAATCTTCTCAAATCTCAAAGCACAAATCACACATGCTAACTCAACTTTTTTCGAGAGATAAATAAAATCCATACAAAAACCATAAAATGAGAGAATTGAAATTGCATTTGTTGACAAAGAGAGGTCGGAACAGTGGGATGTTTTGCTTCCTACTGTTCTAGCAACAAATGAAGATTAATCTTGCTTTTCGTTATCCGTCTCGTTTGAGACTTTTTTTTGAGAATTTTTTGATTCCTTCTCTTTCTGACTAACTCGGTGGAATGGAGGTTATACGTTTCTAATCAAACATTTTTGTCAGTTTCTTTTCTATATTCTCGATTCTAGGGCATTACAGCGGCTCTCAAATTCAAGAAAGTTGAAATTAAAATTAAACAAAAACATCTCCATATGAAATTGTTTTTTTCTTATTTTCAATATCCTTATAGACCTTTAAATATCTACAATCACAATATTTCGTACATAAGGATTTCTGGTATGGATTTTTCATTTACCGAATTACCGATAAATTTTTGTAATTTACCGGTAAATTTACCGAACGTTTTTTGGTCAATTTACCGGTTAACCGGTAAACCGGTATACAATCCTTAGTCACAATCATCATCTGACAGTTCTTGAAGTAGGTGTATTTTATACGGATGGAATTTTTCTCTCTTCAATATTTTTCCTACCGAACGACGACTACTATGATTTAGTGCTAAAATTGTGGGAGAAGTTTGAGTTGATTCTTCTAATTCAATAGCAATGTTTCCTCTAACAACTGCGTTAGTTGCGGCCTGCGGTCTTGCTGCTTTTGGTGAATTTTTAACCGTTCCAGTCGTACTAAAACGTTTTAGTGTTTTAGTGACAGCTGAACGTGTTATAGGAGTTCTTTCGGGATGCAAATCATTAAAAAGGTGATATACTTCTTCATGAGTTCTAACGCGATCGCCAAACCCGATCATCATTAAAATTTCAATACGCTCTCTTTCATTTAAATGCACCAATTTCATCCGTACAATTAGTAATTCGATGGACGCGAATTAAATAAACTTGACTGTTTGTCAATAATTACCTACTAGATGATAATACCTTTCTGTACAAACAGATGTGGATAATAACAAACTGTCGAATGCTGAAAATTAATTTGTTAGTACAATAAACCGCAAAAAAATTAAGACGCAATCCCATGTTTTGTAGAACAAAATTTTGAGCCGAAACAAAACACTGAAAGGAGTTAAATATTCTGATTGGGTTTACGCTAGCCCCTTTCTTTAACGCCAAACACGTTGTGTATTGCTTCTTACTGCAAAAGAAATAAAACACAAGGTCTTTACACGCGTACTCATACTTTTCGCAGTGAAAAGCTAAATAGCATAAAGAACAAAGGTAACATAAATATGTATACATTTCTAAATGAAAGCTGTATATTCAATAGGCTTTTTTGCCTGCGTATTTCGTTGCCGATGCCGTCTAAAACACACGTGCTTATTATATTACACTCTCACTCACAGTGCATAGATGGTCTACACCTGTCTCTCTTTATTTATGTATATCACTCTCTAATTCTGATGCAAGACTTTTGTCTTCACATAGTACATACATATGCATATGTAATAGGGATGTAACGAACATATGTGTATCAGAAGGAAAAAATGACAGTCGGGATGACTACGTACTTCATTTAGAAGGATTACTGCCCTGGTACTTTCGACATCCCGCCCTAAATGATGTTTTTCGCTCTCTCTCTCTCTGCCCAGATATGTTTGTTGCATTACACGAGCATGTTGACAAAAGACAAGTTTAAATATACTGATTAATTGAGATTACCCATTCTGTTCCACCCAAGGCTTTCCGGCAATTAACTTGCTAATACTACCGGATTTGCCGAGATACGAAGCTCCATGGAAGCAGTATTACCATCGCCACAACCGGACTATTCTGCTCTAGGTTCTGCAACCGCGTATGCAATTCCTATGACGTAAAACCCACCCAACACACAAGAACCGGCAGGGATAATAAAATTGCGCTGTTCGCGATGTCTGGATTTTATTGGTCCATTAATGTGAAATATGCGTTGCTTATGACGCGTCGCGTTCAAGCTACTCTTCCCTGGCTAAACAGATGTCGTCCTGCGCGCGAGCAGGCTGTAAACAAGACGGGAGATATTTTATTTTTCCGCTGACGGTCATGAATATTAAATGGCGTAGTCTAGGTAGTCGTGCATGGGCTAGGGAGAACTACGTCGTAAATCGGCAAATATTTGCATAATATTTGTCACGTCAAAATATTTGCTTAAAGGATTAGTTTTGGCGAGGAAAATTCCAACAGCCAAAAACCTATCGCCAATTTTCTAATTTATTGGAAAAGGAATTTGCTGAGAAATTCATATATGTACTGATGTTTTAAGTTTGTGTGAATGGATTCAGTTATTTATGAACAAGAGAAATGTTTAAGCAGCCGAAGGAAACTGGTATTGAAGTAGATGCTATGGCCAGAAAGCGCTGTGTTACGATTATTTTTTTAGGTCTCTTGTGAACTCTTTCATCCTACAACCCTCTTTGATTTTGCCTTTTTATTAGTTTTGGTGATTAGAGGAACATTTCGACAGTTAAAATTTATTGGGAAAGTAATTTGCTGTGAGCAATTCAAATATGTATTGGTGTAACTTTAGATTTATATAAATGAAATCAATTATTTACCTACAGAGGGATTTATGAACAAGAGAAATTTTATGGCGGCATAGCCAAATCATCATTTTTCAAATCCGCTGGAAAATGAAGACATGCTTAAGCAGTCGAAGGAAACTGGTATTGAAGTAGATGCTATGGCCAGAAAGCACTGTGTTACGATTATTTTTTTAGGTCTCTTGTGAATTCTTTCATCCTACAACCCTCTTTGATTTTGTCTTTTTATTAGTTTTGGTGATTAGAGAAACATTTCGACAGTTAAAATTTATCGAGAAAATAATTTGCTGTGAGCAATTCAAGTATGTACTGATGTATCTAACTTTATATTTATATAAATGAAATCAATTATTTATATACAAGGGAAATTCTATGGCGGAGTAGCCAAATCATCACTTTTCAAATCCACTGGAAAATAAATTTGGCTTAATCAGCCAAAAGACACTTGTAGTGAAGTAAATATGTTAGATTAGAATTAGAGTGGCTAGAAGAGCTTATTTTCCGACTACTTTTCAGATGTCTTGTGATCTCCTTTGTCCCACTGTGGTTTTGCCTTCTTAATCAGGCCTATGATATTTGAGGGCAGCTCATTTTCGTACATATCAGCTCTGAGGTTTTCCAAGTACAATAGCAGAAACCTGTCTTCGCCGAGTTATTGCATCGGCACACAACATGAATTGGAGGTTTTCTCCTTGTCTAAGCAGAATCTATAAACAACATGCTCTGCCAGCCCATGATATCTACATGCGTGTTTGATATGGAGCCCCTACTTAAAAGAATTACTATCAATTTTTATTAATATCTCGGAAACGGTTAGAGATATCGAACTCCGGTTGTCGGCATTCGATTCCCCGTTAAAATGCACAGCGAATAGGCGATACCTCTTGATGTTTGATCAGTAATGTTTTGATCCTGATAAAATCAGTTACGATAACTATACAGGGATATACCTTCAAATAAATAATTTATTTGAGATAACTGTTATTCTTACCATACATTTCACAATTTAGTTATGGAATCGAAAGGTTATGGTAAGTAAATCCAATTAAATAACAGTAATAAAACAAAACACTACTGCAAGTAATATGGATATTTCCAGCAATTAACACGCAGTATCTAATACCAACGAAACAAATATTAACTCCAAATAATGTAAAACACTTGGAATAGATAATGTTTTTCATTTACCAGGAATATTAAATCATCTAGTGTTAGCTAGTACTGTTAGAAAAATAACTTTACTTAGTATAAGAAGTTTGATTATTTGTCACATATACAAATGAATTTTTTAGTTGCCAATAAGTACTACATTTTCACTTAGAGTTAATAAAAAAATTTCTCAGTGTATCTAAAACAAAAAGAAAATGGCAAGGCTGGGTCACATCTATGTGGATGCTGTATTAGAAGAAATACTCGCGGCACTTTAAAAATCACAACGTCGCATATCTCAAGGTGTAACGTCTTTACTAACTTATTTACATCCGCAAGTGAAACGCAATAATTTTTACTAAGGACAAATGAAACAAAATGAATTTGAAAGTAATAAAAAGAAGCTAAAGAAGGAACGGACAAACAGAAATGCTTCCAGAAGTGTAAATAAAGAAGTTGTTAATAAATATGCACACTAAAAAAAATTGATAAAATTCCTGTACTTACAAATTTGGGGCAACTTTGTGCCCCTAAAATCATACACAGGTATTTTACTTTTAGAAATGATACTTCTAGCAATACGCGATTTTTCCAAGGTTTTTTCATGCAGCTTAGAATATTCATAGTAAAATTTCGAAATGTGGGTAACTTTGCCAAGATTTTTTCGTGTAAAATATTCACAAGTATTTATATTATTATTATTATTATTATTATTACAAGTAAAATCTCAAATAGTGGTAATTTCCATAGAAATTTTACTTTAAAATTAAAGTTTCAAAAAAAAATCAGTATTTCCGGTTTTTTGCCTAGCAAAAGGAGGCATATGGTCGAAATTGAACTGCACTGGTAGTGTTTAATTAGAAATTAATGTGTAAAAGACAACAAAATATGTATTTCTAAGAATTATGTTAACACAAAATTACAATTGTTACCACTTAATCATTAAGTAAGAATATTTAAGTATTTAAGTAACCGCGTTGTTAGAAACAATAAGCCATGTTTTTTTACACTATATATATTTTCTTTTCTTTAATACAAGTTTTTGACTTCACAGATCTAGAAAGAAGAAGAAAAGCAAAAGTAAATAATTATGTATGTATTTTTTAAATAATTTTTAAGTAAATCCATGGAGGTATTTATTTAATGCTTTTGTTTTAAAGCACTTATGAACGTCTCCAGAATCTCTAACCTGTTGTTTTATATGTTATTTATTAAAGTAAAGTATTACCTAGTTATGCTACTCACCGTTTGCAGAAGCTAAATATTTTCATGGATGTAATAACTTTTTTCTTTTCTTGGTGTGAAAAACTAAGAACTTTTTGTTCCGTCTAGGTGAGTTTTTAACAAATAATGCTGAATTAATTCCAACTTGCACGTAAGTTCTTTCTGATATTCCACGTTCAAATTGTAGCAGAGTGCGTAACAGACTTTAAAACATTAAAAGAACAACAAACCGATTTTCTAATATGAATTAATACACCCTACTGATAATAAGTTAGTAGTTCGAAAATAATAAGGAAACAGAACCACGTATGACCGAACGACATGTCAGTTCTGCCTATCTCTAACTTGATCCAGAATATTCTAAGTTAACGCATTGCTTATTTCCTTACCACTTGATAATTACTATATTTATAACTGTAATTTCTCAAACTGTAGGAAATTCAATTTTTTCCGAAGAAATAATTAAATAAAAATTAATATTTTTCTTAGTAATATTACAATGTTAGAGATTTTTTTAAAGAAACAGAAATTTTCCCATTAATATTCGCGTAAAATTCCTGCATTATGGCAAAATTTCTAACATTTTGTCATTGTCCTTAAGTTTCTTCTTAACGGTCGTTTGCACCGTTCGTGATTAAGTTATAATTAACATTTAGTCATAACTAAACTTTAAATTCCTTTGCACCCACTGCTTAACTAATAATTAAATCCTTAATTCGTGATTATCTTTAATCAGTACCCAAGGTACGAATTAAGTCATAATTAAAGTTGGCGGAAGAGTAGTTTCTTTATTTACAATCGTGTTTATAGGCGATTATAGGTTATGTTATGCGGTTTTTGGTTATAATACAAATATCTGTGACTGTAAATTGAAATAGCTAGCTAATTAAAGTGTTCACTTTGAAGATTAGAACAAGGAATAGCGGCGTGCAAGAAGTGTATATTTGACAGGGTTTTAGAAAGTCCAAGGTAAATCAAAAATTAATTCCGAAATAAAAACTAACAATAAATGTATTTGAGGATTACTCATGGTTTCAGGTGGGAATGACCCGGAGGTATTTTGTAATAGGAAAGGATATCTTTCTATAAATTCACAATTTTTATATGATGCTAATTTAAAAATAATGTATATCGTAGTACGATGGCCAGGAATACACACTTTAACGATCCATTCTTTTCCATAAGCAACAGTGGATATGCCTCAAAAACATATTTATTGACCCCACTGTTAAAGTCTGAAACAGTTGTGAAAAATCATTATAATGAAAGCCATATTACAACACGGAATGTCATTGACAGCATGTTTCTAAGAAGAATGTTTTCCAATACTGGCATATGGTTGTCGCTTAAAGCTGGATACCTTTATGGCAGTAATAGTTGGTACCTCAGCATTGCACAATATAGCCATAAATGTTGTAAAGAGGAAGTCAATGAAGAAAAATTAAATCAAGTAATTTTAAATGGACAACTTCATGAGATTAATTATGACGCTGTTGATGAAGTACCTGCTGCGACACAGGCATTACTAATTAATGATTCGTTCAACAATTTGTAATTCATTGCTATATAGAAATTAACTTTTGAACATTTCTTTTTGTATTTGTTTCCGCTGGCTTTTGTATAAACGAAATATATTTTATTTACTCTAAATGCATTATCACTTTGATTTTTTTAAAAGAAATATTGTGTATGTAATTAATAAATTAAGTAAATTAAATTTATCAAATAAAAGGAACAAAATATATAAGGAAATGATGGTAATAATAAAATAATTCTAACAAGTAATAACAGAGGTCAAATAAAGTATCAAAAATTGGAGCATTTGCAGAACAAACAAATAAAAGAATTGCATAATGAAAAAAAAAAACCTGCATTCACATATTAATTTCTATTTTAAAACTACTACTCAATTTTTTTTATTTCAATATCTAATTCTGTAGCAATTTTCTTCAGCTTAAATTCCAATAACTTTCAAATACCGCTTAAAATCGCGCATTCGCATAGCGGCAATTTTCATTATGATGGAATAGTGTTCCCAATATAAATACAATTTTTGACTAAAAACTGAACTTAACGCACTACCAACCTATATTTCTGTCGCAAACTTTTTATTTAACTAATCATTAATTAAATTTGTTCGGTGCAATCCTATTCATATTTAATTCGTAATTAAATTTAATCTTTGGTTAGTTAATTAAAATGTTAATCACAGACGGTGCAAACGGCCGTAAGTCCTTAACATTTACCCTCTTGCAGTGGGGAGAATTATCAAAAAAAGTTATTTTACCAAGAAAAAATCCTAATTTTTTGTGTTTAAAAGATAATTATGAAAAAGAAATAATTCACATGAAATAATTACGAATGAATGAAAATGGATTCAAATCATCAATCAAATGATAAATACAGCCTTATTTCTCAATATTATAGATAGATAGAACTTCATTAACTGAAAATTACAATACTGTTGTAAAAGTTTTGTCTAATCTATAGTCCACTGTATCTCTTAAATAGCTTATATTGAAAATATTGACAACAGTTCACGTATTTCCCGCACGACCGTCCAAACGTAAACAATAAAATTAATGCCTCTCATCCATTATTCGAATCTAGTACGCGTGCGAGTGCCTCCGACACTTATATATCGCCTTTTTATCTCCGACAAGACCACCTCCACGATATTTTTCAAACGCACATCGTCGCTTATCCACCGCAGTAGGCGTAAAACAAAAGAATAATGGAGCACGGGGCGCCCGCAGTTCTACGTGTTCGGCGCCGATACACGGGCGGTACATCGGTGAATCTATAAAACCGATTCTCTTCCATTTCTCTTGTGTGCGTTTTCGCGGATCAAGCAGGCCACGCACGTCTTCATTTGTCTGCGGCCGACCTGATGCCGCCTGACACTTGAGCTTTCGGCAATGGTGCCTACCGCATCTTTGCCCCGTTCACGTACGGTGCCATCACCACGTGGATGTATAAAAACACTTTTCTGACTGTGTGTGATATTGAAAAGATGTGATAAAAATGGGGACGTTAATCTGCGCAGATTTTCTATGGGTGATTCTAAAGCTATGGGCACTTTTTAGTATCATAATTAGTACATAGTATTTTGAATAAAAAATCTTCTCACTATCGATTACAATAAGAAATTATGTTTTATTACATATACTCTATAAACCAAATCTCCAGTTATTTTGCCGCTTCGTCAATGGCATGGTTTGTGCCTGCACCTTTGTGTTTAACCATAAGATTGTGTTACATTTTCAAATAATTCTATTAAACAAACTTTTTTAATTTCACTCACTTAATTACATAATAGTAATAAGAAAAAGTTGTTTTCCTAGCATTACGATCTTTCAGGTCGCCCAAGTTATGTACTTGCACATTGTTGTGAACTATTGTGAACTACTATTAATGATAAACAGATTGTAGCTACCATTTTTTGTGACTTGTCCAAGGCTTTTGATTGTGTTCCTCATTGTCTGCTACTTCGGAAACTTGGGAGATATAGGCTTCAGGGGTGTTGTTAATGAGTGGTTTAGATCCTATCTTACTGATCGTCAGCAGTACGTCCAGATACATGCTGGCGGGGGCTACGTCAGGTCGGAGATCGATGGGGTGGTATGTGGTGTACCGCACGGCTCAGTACTTGGACCGACGCTGTTCTTAATATTTATTAATGATCTAGCTTCTGCGGCTAATCAATCACACACCGCCCTATTCGCAGATTATACATCGCTTATATGGCATGCCTCGAATAAGAACGATCTCGAAAAAATCATTAACAACGGAATTTTTAGTATTAGTGAGTGGTTTAATGCGAATAATATCACTCTTAACGTCAGTAAAACCAAATTATTGATATATAAGCAACATATAAATATAAATGCTTGCCTTAATAATAATTATTATTATTATTATTATTATTATTTTTCTTTGTTTGAGTCTCGTATGCGGTACTGTCTTTCCTGTTGGGGATTTACTTCGTTGGCAAATCTTAATGTACTTTTTAAGGTGCAAAAGCGGGCAGTGCGGGTGATTTGTGGGAGGCCAACAGAGCTCATTGTCGGCCTTTGTTCATATCGCGTGGAATTTTAACCCTTCCTTCCTTATTTCTATATGAAACCCTTAGCACTACCTACAAACAGCGACAGAAACAGAAATATCGGTTTGACATACATTCTTATAGTACGCGCCATAATCACTACATTAACCTTCCTAAACCAGGCTCCTCCCTTTGTAGAGGTTCCTTGTATTATATAAGTTTTTCATTATATAATAAATTACCTACTTCTTTAACTAATTCGCCAACTCAAAAAATGCTCCAGCGCCAACTAAGGGCCGTACTGTTGGAACAAGCATTTTATTCCATTGACGAATTTTTAACATATGACTTTGATATATAATTCTTACCTATCTTATACTCCCCCTTGTGAACATTTGTTTTATATTTTAAATGTAACACAGCTAATACTAATCTAATACTAATCTATCAATTTCATTATTTTATCTATACTGATATTATTATTATTATATGTTTATTTATGTGCCAAACAACACCTAGTGTTTTTATGCGCAAATAAAGTATTAAATAAAAATTAAAAATTAAATATGGGTTTCAGATGACAAACAAAAAAATAATGGTTTCAAACAAATCGGCTGATCTTGGAAATCATGGTATGGAGTCAAATTTGTCAATGCATCCACTTTCGAATGTGCTTTTTAAAAAGTTCCTGGCGGAACTAGTAGATTTTGCTAGAGCTCCATGGAGGACATGTGAGTAAGGCTTATAAACGCCAAGCGGTTGCCTTGTGTACTGGGGTTGAACACAAGAATTATCAGCCATCATAGTGTGCAATGAAGGCAATTAAATATACCAGTTTAATATGTTATAATCGTATTTGTCACGCCATTTGTGATAAACAGCTCTTGTCACTGGAATGAAATAGGAGAAGCGCCATCTATGCGAAAATTTTTGTACCACACATAAGTATTTAACGTCTGTGATATAATACATGGGGAGAAAATCGCTATAAATATATACTATACTTCGATGTAAATACTTAACTAAAATAAGCAATACTATGTATGTTTTAAATTAACTATATAACCAGACTATTTGTTTGATTGAATTCCAAGAATTTTGTAAAACTATTTAAATCAAGTAATAACATTTAGTAATTATAAATAAATATTTATTAGCAAAAACATTGGTTTAAACCAAGTATGTATTAGGTAAGTATGTATGTATTTATTATTATTATATTATATTTCTCTAATATAATATTCCGTCGTTCTAATATAATTCTTAATATTTTGTTTAAACGAGGATAGAACATTCAATTTTGAAGAAATGACATTTGAAACTAATAAATCAATTATCTTATACAGTTTATCGTAGAAGCGCTTGATGGACTTAAATATTGTTTGTCGCTACTATTTATACTGGTTTGTAAGATTCAAATTACTACTTAACTAAAATTCTAATGAACCACTTCAGTAGGACAGCCTGTATATCTTTCAATTTTTTCTTTATGAGTTTCTGCTTCCACCACTCTTGAATTTATTATTATTGTGTGTGCTTCTGCCACGTATTAATGGCGGCAGTTTTTCCTCTTAGTCGCAGCGCGAGCACGCAGATCCAGAATCAAGAATATAAGAAGAGGGATGGAATGAAATATTAACCGCGCCGTCATTCACTCGAGAGGGTTTGACGTCTCGGTTCGATGTGAGGGATTGACGCAGACTAATCCTCGTGATATATATATCGGATCGGGAATTTGGGGGTATATTTTATTATTTCCGTCGCTCAGTCATACAAATGGGGAAAGTTGATATTTTGTTACTCGATACGTTCGATAGGAGATAAGTCAAAAGGAATCAATCGCCGAGTTAGATAGATAACCAGCAAGAAAGGATCTTCAAAATATTTTTTAACTTTATGAAATGGGGAATGATAAATGTATTATCAATGGAGTTGCGTAGGTAAAAGTTTCTATATTAGCTACAAAATTCTGCTTCCGCACTTCTCCTTTGATAAAGACATACAGTTAATGTTCGTTTTTTATAAGCGATAATAACAGTATTTCGATTTTCTAAACCTCTTCATTTAAGATAATATAAAAAAAAAAATAAAGAATGACTATTGTCTGAAGTCATATTTTCGAATAAGAAACGCATTCACTAATCTAAAATGAATATCTAAATACATAAATTTTGCTTACTGAGTTCCTTTCGCTACAGCGAAAGACAGTTCTTTTATTCAAAACAGACATTATACAGGATGTTACACTGACACACCACTCTCGATGCAGCGTACAAAATACTAGCTGTAGCTAAGACTACATTTGAATCTTTAGTATCTTGGATCCTATTCTGAAACATTTCCTGTCAATGTGAATCCAAAGATTTCATTCTATATTAATATATAATAAAGTTTGCTCCTAACATTTCTTCCAACAGGGGGCGTTTTCCATAGGCGTCGCCCTATTTAACGCGTGTAAATTTCGCGAAAAACGTGTCAAGGAATAGGCTCCGAAGGCGGAATTGATTAAAAGGGAAATAATAAAAGGCCGAACGCGAAACGACGGTCGCAACACAATAGGGGTATCGCGATCGATCGTTAAAAGTAGGAAAAGAGGAGAAAATTCGCCGAAAATTAGATCGTAGTAGGCGCCGTGAAGCGAACGCCGCTGACAGACCGAGAAACGTCACCGCGATGTTTTGCCGGGAACGCGCGCTTTGTTTGACGGAATTCGTACGATGGTGTCGTATTTATCGCCCGGCAAAACGTTCCGAACTTCGTGGCACGATTTCGATTTTAAGTTAGGTGTAAAAAGTCAAAACATGGTTCGACAAATGCTATAAAGCGATACAGTAACGAACGCAGATGGAAAATCGCAGAATAATTCGCAAAATATTGCCATTCCTGATGGAGTTAAGTTCATAACCTAACATGTTATTCGAATAACAACAACAGCGATGTGAAGTAATTGAATTATATTGCTTATGGATCCATACGTTGCTTAAAAGGTAAAATCAGATTCGTAATACACGGTCAAGTATGTTTGTGATTATAAATTATACAATTTTTAGAGAAATCGTTGAGCAAGTTTCGAGAGAGATGTCAAATCATAACGCCAATTTTTTCTACTTTAGAGACCGAAAATGAATATAGTATCACAGCATCACAGAATGTACTTCAACAGGGAGCTTCAGATGTGCTAAAAGTTTATCGTAAAACTTCTCCCAATAAGTGTCGAGCCATTACGTTCCCCTCCGAGAAAATTTGTGCCAACGCTGTGATAATTATAGAAGAATGCCGGAGTTATGTTGTAATCTTTGTTAGAATTAAAGGTATACTTCGATTTTTTATGGTGATCATGCCTCCGATGCCATTTAAATGGGAATTTTACATCTGAGAAACGAAATAATTTAAAAAGGACACAGCGATCAGCTGCTTCATCGATTTCCATTACGTTAAGGAAAGTTATAATTATTACTATTTGGGAACACACGGTATGTACTTTATATTAACATTTATTCTTCGAATAAAAAAATATCAAATACTTAGGGCTTTATTTATCTACCTTCCTGCAAAATAATACGTTACTTTATCTAAATTATTAACGATTTTACTAGCGAAGCCTTTCATTTAGAGAATACATAAAGTTTATTTATTATTCCACATTAAAGCACCTGTAAAATGTACACGTACTGCAATTGCATTTGTTGATAGAATTAACATGGTTTGGTTTAACAAAGGCAAATTTAAGCATCTGATATTTTTATCATTCTAACAACATTAATTGAGGGTTTTATCATAAACGCCAAACAAACAGTTCTTTAATGATAAATAACAACTGATATAAAATTCAATCAATAATGCTAGATTATTGGTTTACCAGTTTCGGCTAAAGAGCCATCTTCAGAGCCATTCAGTCAAAACTAGCAAGCCAATAATCTTGTACAATTGATTTAGTTTTATACCAGTTATTATTTATCATTACACTCATTTAGGACATAACGATAAAATGGTAGTTTATTAGCAGCAAAATGCTAAAATGAAACTTACAGTTATCTTGGAGATGATGAATAAGTCTTAGTGTGATATTTATTTTTATTTAGGGCCTGAATAAATAGCACTTTGTTGGTTATGGATCATCTTCCACCTAATTCCAATTTGGTTACTATGTAAGGTCTCAAGAGTCAACAGAAAAACTGATAACAATTGGGATGACATCTTGTACTTGCATACCCCAAGACGGTCTCTTTCTCATTGTCGAGATATTAGGAATTTAATGTGGAATATAAGTACTTATATACAATGTATTCCATTAAAAAACCATTCTCTTATTATTCCATACAAGCCTACGAATCACCAGATGTACGCAAAAATATCTGCAAATCATAAAGCAATTACAACAATATATTGTAATGTTTTCGGGGATCAAATTATTAACATAGGCGACATGTTTAATAAAAAGTTTTTATTTCTACATCTACAGTCTAATAAAAAATAAAATTACATTGATAAAAACACTTA
Source organism: Protaetia brevitarsis (assembly GCA_004143645.1). Lineage (NCBI taxonomy): Eukaryota > Metazoa > Arthropoda > Insecta > Coleoptera > Scarabaeidae > Protaetia > Protaetia brevitarsis. The sequence continues at coordinate 98,341 of RXPK01002189.1, forward strand.
TTGAACTAATTCACTTAAATACTACTATTTATGTTCATCACAATTTATTTTCCACTATACAGGCTGATCCAAGTTAAGTGGTCACTATTGCTATCTGCGTTAATATTGATGCTACGATGTTGGTTAAATTAGCAAACTAGTAGTATTTTTCATGTTGATTAATGTACATTCACCAGAAAAACAATCGACTTGCGTGTTTGCTAGATAACTGTCAAAATAATGCCTTTTTTAATGGGTCACCCTATATATTTTTCAAAAATTTAAAAGATAATATCATTTACAATATAAATACTTAAATTCATAACTACACTAAAGTAAATAATAAGGAAGTTATGATAGATTTTAATTTATGCTTATCGAAGATGTAGGGGAGGGTGGGGCAAGATGGGGCCACGAGGCATGATGGGGACATCGTCTTATCTACAAAACAGCAGTAAGCATCTGCCAAATAATAGCAGTCCTAATATTGACAAGTGCTGTTTTATGTTTGTTGTAATGTAGGAAACTTTACTAGTCGTAATAACAAAGTTATTGCTGTTTATGCGTGAACTTTGCAATTTCCAGAATTTCGTTATTATTTTGATGGCGAGTTCAACGGCCAGTATCGGAAGCATAAGTAAATTATTTACAACTACACTTTTTTGTGCTTATTAATTGACATGTATTGTGTATTTTTTCTATAGTGCGTTATTTGTTTCTTTCACATATTTATATGTTATTATAACATAACCAGAAAATGTCCCAAAGAGGCAAGATGGGGCTATTGGTATGGGGCAACATGGAGACATCACTACTCACTCTTCAATCTGGTCCGTTATGCCTGGATATGCATTATGCTTTCCTCGAAGACATAATGCCTATTTCTCATGTTAGGAATAAAGTACAGGTTCAATCAAAGCGTAACAAGGAAAGACATGCAATCCTTACAAGCACTACGTATAAAAATCTGCTACAAGAAAATAGAAGTTTGGAGAATCCCTAAGGCAAGTAGAAGTGCTGAGGGAGAGTTAAAGGAAAAAAATGACAAAGAAGAAAACAAAAGAGATTAAGAAGCCGAATTTTGTAAGAAAAGCAAAGAGATAGATTTTTAGAAAATGTCAAGGAAATAATCAAGTTCTTCTGTTGAGGAAGATGACGCTCAATGCTAGTATTGTAAGGGGAAGTATTGATACAGTGCCATGGATGGCGAGGTTGGGTACATGGGAAGCTGTGCGAATAACGTAGATGAGTTCGTCTTCTATTGTCTCAATTGTGAAGATTAAGTTTAGTATTCTTATCGTTATTGTATTTTTTTTTTTATTTTAAGTAGTTCCGCTTTAAAGAGTTTAAGCTTTGTTCCTGCATGTTTTTAAAAATATTTTAAGAATCTATTTTTTTTACCTATTACCTAGATTTATGGTACGACCCATTCTTAACCTGAAACCCTTGCCACCCCATCTTGTCCCCATGGTGGGGCAAGATGGTGTATTTACACATTTCTTTTAAAAATTTTCTCACAACATCCAGAGTACCCACCGAAAAATTGTAAATTCATTCATCAGCAGATAAATGTCTAAAGATTACAACAAGCGTACTTAGAACCTTGTATATCAATTTGCAATCCTGATGCAGTGTTTTAAAGCTTAATGTTCCCATCTTGCCCCAACTTCCCCTATTTGTATTATAGAAAAGAAATTGCAGTAGGCCTCTGTGTGATAATTAGAAACAACAACAATACATAACAAATAGTATTACTTATAGAACTGTCAATAGAAGTATAATTAGTCTTGATTTTTTTCGAGCTTCATTGATGAATTAGTTTTATTGCTTCATTTATTTGTCAGTATTCTTGATTGTTTTATTTTTTTTAATTGCTAAGTGTTATTTGTTAATTGTATTCGTTGGTTCGGTGTTTTCACATTTGGAAAAGTGCAACACACTAGAGGTGGACATTTTGTCCCGGAAAAATTGTATAAGTGCTAGTGGACATTATGCTGAACGTCAACAATTTCGATTGCGATCTGCGCAGCATACAATAGCGCCCTCTATGAGCATTTCTGTGATCGCCGCTCTAAAGTGGTGGCGCCATTTGCCGGAGCAGCAGGTTATCCAAATTCAAAACAGGCGCTACGATATTGATATGTGCCTCACGCGTTTGGGACTTTTAATTTTATTAAATAAGTTACAAGTTCTAGTTTAAATCATTTGCAAAAAATAAAAAAAGAACGTAATCTCAACTGAAATTAAATGGAACTGGTATTACATGTATCTGATTGACACTAACAATATTGTTTTGTACAAATATTAATTTGGATGGGTGTTTGATCCTGTTCTCTGCAAAATCTACATTCAGATTGCTTTGCTAATACAAGATTACTCAAATGTCTTTTCAATTTACAATGCCCTGAAAGGATTTTTGTTAATATACGAATATTGTACTTGCTCAGGTTAATGTATTCTGCAAATCTCTTCTAGCTAATAGATTCCCATAAGAGTTTTATTCCCTGGAGAGGCACCCAATAGTTGCATTTTCTCACTTTTTAGTTTTTTTAGTTTATTGTACTGTTACTTATTCCGCAAAAGCATTGAGCGCCTAAAAATGATTTACCATCTCCTTTTTTATTTCGTTTCCTTCCTAATGTTTTGATACCCACAGGAGGGTTACTTTGCTCCTTTTGTCTAGCCCTTACACACTCCTAACTTTCGAAATTCGAATATTTGGTTCTAGACCATATGTTCTCTTGCCGTTTTGAAATTATCCGTGCACTATTTATGATGGCATTTCTATTGAATTTCAGGATGGTCTTTTGTTCTGTGTTCACTCGCTGTTATTACCAAACTTTACGGTAAATTTTTCCACAAATTTTGGTTTTCTTTGACATGTCATCCAGAAGGTCTGATCACCATCAGGAAATTCATGCCGCTACCTAAACATTCCTTGTTAGTTTGTAAGATAACTAATTTACATATGGAAAAGAAGTGTGAAAACTCCAACACTCTTTTGCCTTACAATCCAAAAGAAACTATAGTAGACAATAAAACAAATTGAATAGACCTTTCAACAATGTAAACACAATCCACAACGATATATTCCAATTATAAAATTTTAATTCGTAAGAAGATTCGAAAGATATACTCCTCGTGATCTTTTTCATGGCTATTTAAAACCTTTAAATCCACACGGTTTATTACAATATTAATTCACTCAAGAGTGAAAATACCATTAGTACCATTAGTCCTGTATATACGTGATATTTATGTTATACAAACATCGCAAACGTATTAACGTTTCGAGAGCTTTATTAGATTTTTTCTTGATTACATTTAAAAGGGGACGAGACGTAAACAAGTTAAAATGAAATTTTCCACGAGGCGGAAACTCCTTTAGTACTTTTAATCCTCAAAAATCCCTCTTTTATACTACATAAATCCGCAACGATTAATTTTAAATATCTCGCTTGTCATGTAGACAAAGCAAAGCTATTACCTTCTTAGTTTGTGGCCGCGTAGTTTTTTTTGTACACCTGTCTTTATTACCGCTATTAGTTACGTTTTCACTCAACAATCTACTCCAACTTTCAACGCTTAAAAGCGCCGCTTTTCATCATCATCACTTTTTTATTCTTTTTTTCGCTTTTACCAGTGCGGCAAATTTACGCCGAAAATATCCCCATTAGCTTTAACTGCGGCCGCCGCCAGTTCCAGAACAATCCGCGGACATTTCTCACAAACACCGCCGTTATATTCGTACGGTCCGGTCAGCTGATATCCGGAAAGCGTCTAACGCAAACAAAGTACCGCGATTTATCAAAACCCGCCGCAATTAATTCTAATTCCCGGCGTTCGCTCGCTTACAGGCCGCCCCACTACGGCTTCCGCGCACCCCTCGACCCCCATTCCTACACGGCGATGCGACGGCGGCTCGTTCGCGGTAAGGTGTTAATATCAAAAACCGACGGAAAAAAAGGACGCCCGCCGAGCCTAAAGTAAAACCTCACATAAATCAAGCCGACGCTGCGTTAATCCGTCTCCAGCACGAATGAGTTGGATTTTTCACGATCCTTCGACGATTTTATCCCCGACGAGAATGTACAGGATCAACTTAAAAGTCCTGTAACGGATTTCGTGTAGATAAAGCATTTTTTTCCGCGACCAGGATTTGTTTTTGTGAATGATTTTAGGCGTCCTACAGAGATTCCTATTGATTGATAAATAATAAGGATATTTGCCGGATATCAAATAAAGTAAACCTGCAAGTGACAGCTGTCACTTTACAAAATCATAAATTAGGGTAAACCACTTACAACGACACAAGGCGTATATTGTTATTAATAGCGCTTTAAATAAAACAACTATTTCTTATCAACATTTTATTATTTTTACGGACATGGGTTAATAAATCTGGATCGTGGATTGTTGGTCGGAAAAGGGATGGCTATCCACTAGTGATTGTAAATTTACCGATTTTTTCAATTCGGTAAATATGAAAATACCGGTTTACCGGTAAAGTACCGGTAATTTTTTTTCATGTGGGACATTAATGGGGATTCTCCAAGAAAATAGGGTTAGAAGTAGACTAGAATAATACATATTTTGCGCAATCTTAAAGCATAATATTAGAATTTTGTAATAAATATTTGTATTTAATTATTTTAAACAGTTGTTAGAAGTAAAAAAAATATTTAAGCTATATAATATTTTCAAATTTTAATGTTATTTTACAATAATGTTGCATTAATGTCCTCTCATAATATGGTGTATTCCAAATTGTTATTAATTTAAATACGCGAAATGTTATTCCTATATATTATTATTTTTAAATATTAAAAAATGAGACATTTACTTACTCTTTAAGAAAAACGATTTTAAACTTTTAAAAATTTTAGAAAACTTCAGAGCACAAATCAACTATGCTAACTCATTTTTTTTCGAGAGATAAATAAAATAGGTAGGTAGGAAAAGTGGGGTGTTTTGCTTCCTACCGTCCTAGCAACCGTCCTAGCAACAAATGAACATTAATCTCGGTTTTCTTTGCGTTGCTTTTCGTTATCCATCTTGTTTAAGACTTATTTTCTTTTAATTTCTACACGACTTTTTTTCAATTTTTTGCTTTTTTTATTGAGAATTTTTTGATCCCTTCTCTTTTTGACTCAGTGGAATGGAGGTTATAGGTTTCTAATCAAAAAATTTGTCAGTTTCTTTTCTATATTCTCTATTCTAGGGCATTACAGCGGCTCTCAATCGAAAGAAAATTTAAATTAAAATTAAACAAAAAACATCACCCATAAAATTAATAATTGGGTATATTTTACTTAGACTTACCTGCTTTTTTTTATTATTTTCAATGTCCCTTGAGACCTTTAAATATCTATAAATACAATGGGCGGTATTATTTTCCTTTACTTTAAAAACTATTTAACCTTTGTTTAACTAAATAACTGTTCGGGCTTAATAAATGTCTTAATTAACATTTCAAATAATGGTTTATTATTTTCTTTATTTAAATCATTTTTAACAAAATAATCACTTAAAACTAAGCGCGACAACATAGCAAATAACGGTGACTTTTCTATACGTCTACTAGTTCTGTTGTCAATTGTTTACGTCAAATGACAGGTATGGCCTATATTGACGGATCTGGGATTTAATTAGTGCTTTTGTTTTGTGTGTTTGTATGGAATTTTAGTTAGATTTAAACTCGAAATTTACATTAATTATGCAGTAAGTAATAATTAACATTTAAATATTAAGATGAATAATATGGAATAAATCCATTTCTAGAAAAAGTAAAAGGGGAAAGAGCAAAGAACTTTTCTGAAGTTGAAAAAGCATTACTTGTGGAGTTTTTTGGTGAAAATAAATTAATACTAGAATCTAAAAATCCGGAGGAGTATGTTAATAAGAGAAAAAGAGAACTGTGATCACAGATTATTATTATCAATTAACTCAATTTCACCCAACATATCTTGAATATCTCTCATATTAACTGTCAGTAATTTATTATTAAGCCAATTGACAAATTAAATAATATTTTAAAGAACGCATTCTGTTGTTTAAAATATTATCTTTATTAGATTTTAACAACAACTCGTTAGACAAGGGAAAATAATAACAAAAAGTTAATAAAATTCGTCAAAATTTTAAACACAGTCTTTAAGGCTTAATAAAGGGCAAATAATACGACCCAATATTTCGTTCATAAAAATTTCTGGTATGGATTTTTCATTTACCGAATTTTTTTTGGTCAATTTACCGGTTAACCGGTTTACAATCCTTACTATCCACGCGCATTTAGGCCACTCTGTCTGGTTCCATTGTGCTATCTGCCCTAGGAGGTGTCGCTCATCCGCGACCTATTCGAGCTAACCCAAGGGGGGAATAAACTTGAGCAGTGAAGCAGGTGAGGTGCCGCTAATATTAGTCATACTGGGCCAGGACTCTTCCGGAATAGAACCTATAAGTTGGGCAAGCGCCGGACAGTCACAAAAAATGTGCCCCGGTTTCTCGTTCTCTAACAATAAGTAACATACATGGCAGAGTGGGCTGTTAATTAGTCCTTTGCCGTGCACGTGTTTACTAAGCGTGCAGTGCCCAGTCCTACAACTTGACATAGGTTGTTACGAGAGAGTTGCAAGCAGTATCTTGTTGCCCTGAATGACTGTCTGAGAATGGCTTGCGTGCTTGACGGCAAGTAGTTGTGGATCTCCATCTATTCTCGTGTAGAGCAGTTATCCATTAATTTATTAGGGTATTAAGTGAAGCCGACGAAATGGAAGAACAGGCTTCGGTTTCATGTAAGGAAAGCGCAAACCTCATCTCGCCAAGCTATCGTTATAGCCTCGTTAGTCAGAATACCTTGATCACCTTTAGCCCATCTGAGTATCAAGTCCTTATCAATAGTGAGCGCTTACAAGACATTGTGACGGTGAAATGCCAGGCTTAAAGCGATCTTATAACTGTTGAGGGTCTTAAAAGCAGCTTATCTGTCACTATAAAGTACAATTAATGCTACCTTGCTAAACTTTCTTCGGCACCGTGAAGGGTCGCCAAAACCTCGACTTGGCCATCGAAGCTAATGATTCGCCGCAGGACCGAACAAGAACGCGATAGTGTGTCGGCCGAACACAACACGAGATGCACACAGTCCTTTGCGGCACCAAGAAGAGGCACCTTAGCGACGTCCTCGTGACCGCGGCCTCCCTCCTTTCCCAAGACGCCAGAATCGCAACCACTTAGCTGCTCTGAACGCCGTTTCCTCCACGAACAAAACGAGGAGAGGAACACATAAGAGAGCTTCCATTGCCGCCGTCGGCATCGTGTTCATAGGTCCTGTAATGCTAAGATATGCGAAGCACGCCATATGCATCAGGGCATTCCTATCTACCACTCGTCTCACCCCTCCAGACGAGGTCACCAGAAGTTAGCATGTGCCTAATTACGTCAGTATACAGTCACAAGATAATTTTTGGGAAGAGACCCGAAGGATTGGTTTGCTCACTGTCTTAAGTGTCTTGCAATTGGTATCTAGAAATAAAACCCTGATGAGATATAAAACTTAAAATAGATAACAAAAAGGTCGCTAGGAGGCGGTAAAGCAATTAAAATATTATAATAACATTTATTAAGATCTGAAAAGCAAAGTACTAATTACATTAAAAAACAAAATTAAAAGAATTTTGAAAAAATTAAAAATTAATATTCTGGTCATTATGCTGAGTAAACCAGAGCAATATATTGTTATGGAGAGAGTAGTTGATATTCTACTATTATTTAAAAAGGGAATGTCACTATTTTACTTAATTATATTTTAAAACTTATTAGTTATAATAGAAAAAGGATATAATATGTAGCAGCAGACAGCTAGACGATGTCCAGGTGATGTAGGTAATCTCTGCATTTGGCAGGTCCTTCAAAGCTTTTTCCTTTAGAATTTTCCCTTCAGGAAGCAAGATGATCAGCAGTGATACACCTACACATCGAAAATGAATATTAGAATTTGTATAGTATATTATTACAATAGATTTTGACAGATCAAATTTGGATCCACCTTTAATTCGAGTGAACAGTTTTATTATTTTCACTGTGTATTTATTTCATTAAATTTTTGTTTAATAATGTTTTTATATGCATTGGCAGATCAATTGCTTTGATATGTCAACAGACAGACATGGGAATTGCTGGAAATTGGATTCTGTAACAATTCTATGTGTATAAATGGTTGCCTACCTTTTAGGTGCAATAATGAATTTTTAGATTATTAATTTTATATAGTAATAAGCGTTTAAAAATTTCAAATGTATTTTTCTCATAATTCAGAGACTCATACCTTTGTTATATAAAAAGTGTAAGGTGATTCCAGATTTTGTAATTTTATTTATTTTCACATCGTTGAAGATCTGACAATCCTGTCGATCACATGGCCATTCTCATATGTAAAACAAATGGAGGTTCCTCATTTTGATTATAATAACGGATTCTCACAAAAGACAGTTGGACTCCTTGCTTGGAGACAATCGCTTGCAAGTCAGTTAAAACATTTTCAATTCGAACCATTGAATAACCGAACCTTGTTCGAGGCAGACAGATTTCCGTTTGTTCTCGTGAAAAATTTAACGGTTATTTCGATAAAATCCAATTTTATCCCAAATTACAACCTAAAAATTATTGTTAATTGTTAAACAAAGTTTTTCACATAAATTTTATTCCAAATTACACACGATTTTTGGGTAATTTTTCTTCAACGACGATTTTTCCGAGTAATGTTCCTGTCCTGAGCGACCCATCCTCTCTGACCTGATGTATCTACGAGTTACGAGGGCCCATATCCGACCTGAACAGTCCTGACCACCGATGATCGCAGAATTCGGTCCTGTAAAAAGGTACTCCTCGTCAAATCTACCTAAAAAAAATAAACGTATTATTTCAATTCTAATCAAAATTGATTTATACTTATAAGAAATTTTATTTTAATCCGTTCTGCAAAATTTGAGGTTAGAAAATCGTTTGTAACATAGCTAAGCGGTCTCCAGTTACTTTGGGGAAATTTGTGTAATTAGGTTTATATGTATTTGTTATGTTTTACGTTACGAACCAATATCCAGTGATTTACCATCAAGGTTGGCTACTCTGTTTCACACGTTTATTCAAATCTAATATAACTCCATTTGAACGGTCAGAAAACGCGGGATTTTTAAAATTTATTTCAAACGTATTTAAGTAAGAAACTATGAATTTGAATTGCAAAAGGTGGAATTACTTAATGAAACTTTAGTGTTATTAATTAAACGGACTCACCTGAGATTATTATCCATAGATTTATGTCTGATATTAAACAAATTCACATTTAGTAATTTCTTTTATTAAATAAAATCACTTTTATTCGCACTTAAATGTTTCATTTATACATAAGGGATTGAATACGGTTAAGGCACGACATTATCATGGCTATGAGAGCATTTAAACTGGTCTTAACATTGAATTTGAGGGAGAGGACAATTGACAACATCATCCATCACATCCCTATGCGTACTAAGTTAAATATAAGAAGTAACGAGCTATTCAATATTTTTTTTTATGTCACCGCCCCTCGATCGGAATTTCTCGCCCTGCATGCCATCTGGCTGGTGAGACAGAACACTTCTAAATCAAAAATTAAAAAAATAGACGACACTGGTAGATATAAAACTTGATTTTTTTCTATTTCATTAATGTATTTCTTTTAAAATTTATTTTTAATCCGGGCTGTATGCTACTGTGTAGCGGAACAATATATTTATTTATGATATTTTGCAATTCAATAGCATCAGATTATGTCACAAGTAAATAGCGAGCTTTTCCTGAGACGACTCTCGATTATAAATATAATCCCTAATCTTCGAATCAGTCTTCTTTTCTGCCTGCTGCTCTCCAGGACCGTTCCGTCTCAATTTGAATTGTTAATTTCGCCACTCGACGGGAAAAAGGCGGGGATTTATGGCGTAACGCCGACCAGAGCTCCTATTAATATGAAAATTGATTTAATCCGGGGTAATTGGACGCGCCCGAGACGGCTTGGAGGGTCGCTGGCGAACAGCTGGATTTTGTGTGGCGATTTAAGGAAAGCGGGACCTCAAGAATAGGCTAATGCTTTCCAGTAGTTTGATGTACATACAGGACTGGAAAAAAGTTTAGAAAAGAAACGTCACTTGGATATATGGTTTAAATTAATAGATAGGTAGATAGATAACTTTAACTAACAGCTTCTCGCGGGTTTCGCCGTGTGTCAAAACTTTCGCCCGAGGATTCAGGATAACTGAACTGATTCTCCATGGTCCGACATTCTTCTTATATACGCCCCTGGTGCATCCAACCGTGTAGTTTCCGCTCCATTGACCGTGACGGTTCGTAGTAGGCTCTCCCACGTGTTGCTAAGGTGGTACCCTTCTTCTCTGTTAACGGTTTTATTCTTCTCTATTTCTATGGCTTCCCTGATGAGTCTTTTCCCGTAGTTCTTGGAGGTAGTTATTACTTTTACATTCTTGAAATCCATTTTGTGTCCGGTGTCGTGCATGTGTTCTGCTACCGCTGATTGCTCGGTCCTTCTTAATCTTGCGTCCCTCTCGTGTTTTTTTATTCTTATGTCGATGGCTCTTCCTGTTCGTCCGACGTAGCACTGTCCGCATTGGCATGTTATCTTGCAGATACCTTCTATGCACCCCTTGGGTATCTTATCCTTTGCGGTCGGTAGATACTGCTGAATCGACGTTGCAGTCCCGAAGCGTACTTGTACGTTACGTTTCTTCAAAATTCGGCCTACTTTTTCGGTGACTCCTGCTATGTAAGGTAAACACGCCATCCCTCTTCGTAGTTCTGTAGTTGTCTCCAGTGTCGTCTTCTTCTTAGTGGCTCTCTTTATGTCGATGTCAGTATAACCATTCTTCTTTAGTGCTTTCTCCAAGTGTATCTTTTCACTGGTAAGATGTTGTTCGTCACTGATGGTTTCGGCTCTGGATAGTAATGTTTGTATTAATGTCTTCTTCTGCATCAGATGATGGTGAGATCTTGCATGGAGATATCTATCGGTGTGCGTCTTCTTTCTAAATACTGCGTGCTGTAGCATTCCCTCTTTTGTTTTCTTAACCATAACATCCAGGAAAGGGAGATTTCCATTTTGTTCTTTCTCCATGGTAAACTTGATGGCTGGGTGCTGTGAGTTTATGTGTTACAAGAACTGTTGTAGTCTTTCTTCTCCGTGTTGCCATATCACAAAAGTATCGTCGACATATCGCAGCCAACACTTGGGTTTCATATCGCTGGAACTTAGGGCTTCTTCTTCAAATGCTTCCATAAACAAGTTGGCTACACGGCGAAACCCGCAAGAAGCTGTTAGTTATAGTTATACCGGCCGTGAAAGCCTACGCAGAGATAGATAACTTATTAGACCCTGAGACTATATCTTATGTATAGATGGATTCCCTCAAAAGCCGCATATATAGTACACAAACTTATACAAAAAATATACATATATAATAATAATTACAAGGACACCATGATTGAGCTCCTCAACACCAATCTCGTTTGTCAATTAAATCATATTCGGACATATTATAACAAGTATAGCCTAACCAAAATCTCGTGACAATAGTGAGTCATACTGCACATATAGTACTGGAATGGGCCGAGTGTATACGATTGCTGATTTACAGTGTAGCACAAAAGCGAATAACAATCTTGTTATTTCTTGGTTTTGCTACAATCATCAACTTTCCTTCACACTTTATTCAGGCTTAGGACTGATAGAAAAGTTCTGACGTATTTATTTTTGAGTTTACAAATTTAAATCAAATTTAATTTTCGAATTACCGATAATTACTCGTCACATTAAAAGGGGTTTAAGGTAATTGTACTGTCCGATGTGTTCATTAATTGCTAGCTATAAGCCGATTACGTCGATATTAAAAGCCTTGCTTAATAATATAAGAATGTAGCATAAATTAAAAAGTATCTAAGTAGGTACCGATAAATAAACAATGCCCTGACATTTTTTAACTTGGGTAAAATACGTTTCAGTGTAGGCACATTCCTCTCCGTTTCATGGAAATATAAAGTCAGACGTTTCAGAATCGCCTTATCGGTGTCGTCAACCCCAGTTATTTACTTAGGAATATTTATATGTTTTCTTGGAGAACTATATTTGGCACATTCACCACTGTCTATTTTCTTTATCAGCGTACAAATACATCTTGCCAAAGGGAATATGCTGGGGAAGGTCATTAACAAATAGCAAAAGAATTAAAGGTCCCAAAACACTACCCTGCGGCGTTCCCATATCCGAATTCCCGTGATCTGACATCCCCAATCTTAAAATTAGCCTTCTCTGACGCAAGAAGACACTACCCAACCATTAATCATACCCCTTATGCCTATGTTAAGAGATTTTGTATATATTAAAGAAATATTGACAGAATCGAATGCCTTAGTCAAATCAAACAAAATCTGCACTACATTTTCACCCACATCCATCTTATAATACGCATATGTGAACGCACTCTACAGTCTCCGTTTCTGTATAAAAACCTTGTCTAAAACCCTGTTGACTCGAGGTAATCACATTGTGCTTATTTACAAAAGAGTAGATTTGTTTGGCCACAGTTTTATTTCAAAAAATTTTAGAAAAAACACACCTAATACTGAGATCGGCCTATAAATCTCGATCAAGAGAGGGTCATTTCTTTTAAAGACGGAAACAACTGCAGACGATTTCAAGGTATTGGAGAATCATTGGATACGTTCATAATGTGAGCTAGGTGATTTCGTTATTTTATGTGTGCATGATTTTAACAAACTAATTGGAATTTCATCGAGTTCTGTCGATTTTTATTTCGTACTTGCAACTAGT